>JARK01001508.1:42669-73418 GCA_000688135.1 Ancylostoma ceylanicum | reverse complement strand
CCCCCCACTCCCCCACCCCCTTCCCGGCTACACTACTGATCTGTGTACCCAAATGCATTTGCGCACCAGTCAGCACTTCCAAGCGGTGGTAAGTACGGCCTTGGTGGACTTGTGGACTTTCCTGAAAAGCTCAGTAGAAGTACCTGTATTCTGGCTTTTGCTAGCTCCAGCTTGCTAGATGGCAATTTCTTAACAGAATCCAGTTTTGAGAAGCACAGAACATCGAGGTTTTTGGTTTTCGTTTGCTTGCGCCAGAAGATCAGTGAAACCTCTTATCTAAAAGTTTTGAGGTTGTTTCCCTACGAACTACAAGAGGAAACAAGTGAATGACACCAAGGCAAATTCAGTTGGTGGCCAAAAATGGCAGCACGCTTAGAGAGCTCTACCTCATTTTACGATCCCACCATACTCTCCTGGGCCTGGATGCATCATTGAGATTACTCAGGGTAAGACTTTTAACGATGAGCAAAATTGTGTAGTGTTGACATGTTTACCTTGACTAAATGAACGATGCATGAATGATCTGAATGATGTATACGGCCTCTGAAAGCTTTTCATATTCCTCGTTATCAAGAGAAATCGTAGAAAAATCGTAAAATCGTTTTGCCTATATATTCATGTGCTTTGAAGTGTTAAAACGGAGAAGGAGTTGAAAACCTCATGAAATCGAGGAGTTCAGATACCGTTCTGAGCATTGAAAAAAGTCAGAAAAGGTATATTGCCTGATTTGGCGACGACTGAAGATTAAACGCTTCAAAACAACCAAATGAGCTAACCGAAATCTCTATAAATAAATTCCAGTTATTCTTGAGTGCTTCACGGTTCGAAGGCTCACTGTTTTTCGACCCAGAACTTCTTGGCCGTGAATTGAGATTCTTTGGAAATAGAATATGGTAGAATGTTGCTTTGCACTACTACTTATTATGCCCTACTAACTTCAAAGCAGAGCAGGTTCTATCCATGAACACTAATAGTTTGATTGTTTGAGAGAAAAGTGACAGTTTGGCGCAAGACTTTCGGACCAACCTAACAATTACCCAACTAGCAAATTTTCGCTTGTGATAGATTTAAGAAAGGAGTAGGTAGAGGAGAGGAGCAATGTTGGCTGCATTCATGTGTCCCTGGTGAAGACCCATTGATACATTGTGAATGTACATATGTAGGTGTCTTTCTTCATTACATAGCATTACATAAATCCTCTGCTCTGGCATCCAAACTTGCTGGAAAGCCTCAGCAGCTTCGGAACAAGTTTGCTACTCTCTCGAAAGAGCAACCTTCCCTTCCCAAAACCTCAGGACACCAAAACAAATTACAGCAGCTGTCAATCATCAAAAGTAATTGTTGACGAGGAAGAATTTTCCGGGGCGATGCAAATTTCACGTTCCGGTTGCACTCGAGGTCCAGAGAATCTGCTTTTCTCCACGAGTTCCTCTGTTCATAGCAAGAGCTTGTGTTAGCACTTCTTTTGAATCTGAATTGCAGCTGTGCATCTTAGCCGCTACGATTTTCGTGCGTTTTCGCCCGTTCATGTGATGTGCGTGGTTTTTGCTCGAAAAGTCTCTGTTGTAGCTGTTCGCAATCGACTTCTGCCCGCTCCGCGTCGGCGAATTGTAGCCAGCAGTGCTGCGACAACAGGAATTTCCTGAGCAGTTCCGAAGGAAGACCCTGCATAGATCACCACGGGCGTCTGGAGCGATTCGCGGCCGTTTCGAGTCGTCCACACCTCGCCATGCCGTCCTTCCACCTCAGCTTTGTGCCTACAACCCATGGCAGGTGAGCCGACAACGTGGCATAAATCCGGAATTTTTGCGTGTCATGAATTTCAGGCCATAATAGATATTTCCTTAGCGCCCCATCTCGTTTCAAACGAGCTCTTTTTTCTCTATTTGTCCTATACTCCTAGGTCTCTATTTCGTATTGATGGATTACTTTATAGAGAGCTATTTCACTCTATGTATTGCACATTTTGTTCTAAAATATGAGGTTGGTCCGAAATTCTCGCACCAAATTTTACACTTTTCTCAAACAATCATTACATTTTTGTCTATGGATTATACTTTTTCCAATTTGTTTTGCAATTTTCACGAGAAGTAGTATAACATTCTACCACGTTCTGTTGCCGAAAAAATTCAATTCGTGAGCAAGAAATCTACCTCGGAAAACAAATATTGCTGCGAGACTTTTGGAATAGTTAACTCCCTTTCATAAATTACTACCTGAGCCCACATTGAGTGCGATAAACAAATAGTTACTCAGATGGAAAAATTCGAGGCGGTTTCGCTTTTTTTTCGGGGGAAATTTGCGCAAATTCGAGCAGATTTCGCCTATTTCCTGGAAAGTTGTGTGTTTTTCGGGCGAAAACGGGAATTATTTCGGTGAAAAATGAGCGAAATCTGATCGAGAGCACACGTAATCTGGTGGATTTTTTTCACCAGAGTAGTAGGTCATGAAATGAGTTCATTTGCTAGATGTCCACTTTTCTGATGTGTACAACTTACTATTTCCACATTTGAAGTGCTCAGTGTGATCACTACTCGCAATGTATGATATTTTATTTAGATTAGGACAAAATTTAAGGTAATGGTTTGTGACTAGTCATCCAGTTACAGACCATCCCCTCGCTTCATTTCTCTGTGTGCATAACAGAGCACTTTTGAGTGCATCTAATAAATAAACAAATAAAATGTATAATAGGAGTGCCAATAAATGTACAATTAAAAAAATGGGAAAAATTAGAAAAATAAGCGTGTGTCGATCAATCACAGGATCTTGCAGCCCCTCCAGAACCCTCAAAAATTCGCTTTAGCTTTGGGCATTTTTCGACAAGTGCAGAGCACTTGTCCTTTGCTTCTGGACACTGACTCCCACGTCATATCTGATATAAGCCTGTCAGTTTCGCCTGAACTCTGCTAAAATTCTTTTAGCTATCTCCAGGAGACGCGAAGAAGAACAGAAGGATTGTTCTTGATTCCTTGATGGAAACACTGCTGCTTTGTTGTTTTTCTATGCAGCTTGTCGCATTTTACTCGTTTGCCTTGGTATTCAATGTTTAATTGCTCCGTGGTCACTAAGGTGCTATTCATTAGGGGCATTACCATGCACGATTTTGTTTCTCTCGATTCTGATGAATTGATGCAGAGCAATTTGTACAAGGTACATGTGTAAGAATCGCATTCGCCTACAAGGTGGAGATTAATGCGACCCCACGGCTATTCGCTTCGTTCGCAGCACCATATTTCTATTCAGAATTCATATGCTGCACTCAATGGTCTTCACGGAAATTCTTTCGCAAATACATGTGCGTCTAACGCGCGATTATCGCACACACTTGAGATAAATAGCCCTTTATCGTTTTTTCCCTTACTAACCTTGATAATCGAAATTCATAACATCACTGTTATCGTCAGAAAAGCCACGCACTTGTTCAAATATAGTTGAGTACACCATACAATACCCGCACTATATTGTTTGAAACAAGCGTTCAGAACGCGGATTTGTTTTTTTTTTCGTTGGCTTGATCACTAGTTCCTCATCCTGCCGCACTACAACAATAGCGGATGATTACACCCCATTAGATTATGGTATTCACCCTTGAGGATTTTGTTTTTCGCCCCGCTGTTCGGAAATTTGAATGTCTTCGTTAATGCCTTCGGATGAGTTGAGTCAATTGTTGGAAAAGGCCAGCACTTTTTTCTGAACAACTATTTTCTGTGTCTCATCAATTGCCTGGAGAATGACAAGACTACATACTTACGTATGTACGTACGTACCTTTGATCGTATGATGAGTGTTGCTCGGAAATTTATTATCTAAAAAAAGGCAGAGTATCGAGTACACTATTTGGTTGGAGTTGGAATTGCATTTCATAGAAGGAGGGGTGAGTGGTAAACCTTTAGAACTGCCGCTATAGTCCTCGAGGACTGTAGCACCCTGCGTCGCCGTCGCCGGCGACTTACAATTAAAATCACACCTGATGAATTATTATACAACCGCAATCTTTGTTTCATACCAGCTTTCCTCTGAAAGCAGCATTTGCTTAAATCGCATAGATCCATCATGTACTGAACGATGCATGCATTTTTTTATCACCCCTTCGTTGTGTTCATGTTTTTCTAGCAAGACATCAACCAGTGCATTTTTCATCATTTTGGAGCTAACAACTACATTGTTTGCAAATCTGCTTGCAGGAAATGTCTGGTGCTATGAAATGATTTTTTTGGTCAAAGGAGACAAGATAATTTTAAGAGAATAGATGGAGACTTGTGCACCTTACGTGGTTCATGGAATGCTGCAATCTTTCTTCTTCGTTTTTTTCACTTATGGAATTATTTCCTTTCCAAAGGACTTTTTTCTCTGGTCTAGCCTATCCAGCGAAACGTTTTTTGGCTTAGTTTATAATTTTTCTTCAAAGTAGCGTCATACATAAATACAAAGTCGGCCCCATACTACTCATCTTTACCCAGAATTCCAGCTAAAACGACAGGAACTAGGGTTTTCTGGCATGCTAATTCTACCCATGTTCATAGTTTCTCTTAAGAAGTCATGAGGAACCGTGAACCATTTCCTGGGACGCGTCTATACCTATGAAACGCACTGTATGTATGGATTTAACCCATCCACGATTTTGCACGACAGAATTTTCCACATACAGTGCCGGCCAAAATTAAATCAATTTTTTGATTAATAAATTAATTTTTAGTTAATTAAATTAATCATTTTTTTTTAATTTCTCAAAATTATATAGCCTTTTCTACTTGCCGGTGGTGGGTGATGGGAAGCTTTAGCTGTAACTATCTGCAATGTTTCGCCAATTTATTTTTAGCTGATTGTTTCTCTCCCGAATCTAGATCACCGCTCACTCCTGTAATTCTCTGTATCAAGCTGAACATGTTCGGCCGTAATGAGATCTAGGGCACTTCCGAACTTCCCACATATTACAGACTAGACGGCATACGAGCTTCGCTCGGGAGTTTCACTACCCCCTGCTTTTCACATTGATGAGGATAGTTACTGATACTAATACATTTACTCAAAATGCCCACGAACATTTTGATGACCATCATGCTAAGTATTCTAGGTGGCCCTTTCATCACCCACACGTGAGCAAAAAAGTCGATATGACAAATTAGTCGAATTTGATGCAAAATGGTTGTCATATTCGTGTTCAGCGTATTGAGAAACCCCAGTACACGTGTACTCACCGACCCATGATCAAAAGTGGGAAAAATCGATAAAATCGATAAATCGATAATTTAGCGCAAAATGGTTGTCATATTCGTGTTCAGCGTGTTGAGAAACCCTAGTAGATTGTCCCCACCGACCCTTGGACGAGAAAGGCGAAAATCGATAAAATCGATAAATCAATACTTGGTACAAAATTGTTATCATTTTCGTGTTCAGCCTATTGAATAACCCCAGTAGGCATGTCCCCAGCGACCCCAGGGCGAAAATAGCAAAAAATCAATAAAATCGATAAATCGATGAGTCAATCGATAACCTAAGGTAGCCTAAAACCTCCGCCGGCCCGAGATGTATATGTGTGCAGTTTGGACCCGATCAGTCAACTCTCCGCGATTTCTATAAGGAACATACATACACACATACACATACACATACACACACATACACATATACACACATACACACACGCACAGACTTTCTACTTTATATAGATAGATGATCGCGATGCATTTGATGCCACAATATTGGAGCTTTTGATTTTTTCTTGCTTGAGAAAGAAGACTTCCCTCAGGTTTTTTCTCTGATTAATTATTGCGGATAACGTGGTACTTCAATGGATTCAGTACAAATTGACACGTCATACCATCCCAAATCCCACCATTGTTTTTTTTTTGGAGTAATCACGTTTTGGAGACAATATTGATCGTTGTCCTCTACTAATCTGTGTTCTTTTAAACTTAGAATCGTAGTTTTCTCAAGTCCCATAAACAGCGTTTTATCCCAAAAAGTTCCTATCCTTTTCTTTGCCTAGGCGCACCTCGAGTACTGCGCTCCATGCTCGAAATTGGCTACTGTTAAAGCGAAAAAAATATGATATCTCCAATTTCTCAACTGTTGATAAGAGCGGTTTCGAAGTTTGTTGAGAGCTGAACGTAATGGCATGTATGTATGAAGTTATAAACAAAAGTGCGAAAAGTGATACCTTTTTGGCCAGTGCTGTATATGAAAACTTTCCTGAAGCGAAGTAGCGCTATTATTAGTAGCGCTATTACTCATCAAAATCAGCATCTCACGCAGAGTTATACACCTGTTAAGTAGAGATAAGAACTTGAGCCTGCATGGGCAGCGTCGTAAACGAGCCAAACCTTGCTCCCATTCGTTCAAATTTTCTTCAGATGCATGGAAACACACTTTTCTCGCGCAAAAGGTGACTTTACGTTTTATGATGGATGCATACGAATTCATGTTTCCAGTCATCGCTATCCCAAAATTTGCCGACCACTCTTCGAGCGTAAATGGTTCAGGCCCGAAACACAAGGGCGACCCATCAGCTGCTTTGTCCGTCTTGTCATGTTCTCGGCAGAATCAACGATTCCTCCCAGACAACTGATTTGCGTAGTAATGTCAATGTGACAAGTGCACATGTGGTTACTCCAGCGTCTGTGTTTAAATTTAGTCCTTTTCTCTACATCAGATGTTCACAACTGCACCACACTGTTCTTACTCCTGATGCTTTCTCCAGACTATCAGATGTGTCCACATTCGCAATATCTGTCGTTGCTTCTAGGGATGATTCCTTATTGTTGGTTTTCCTGAGCGGAGCACGTTTGGCGCTGAATTCGCTGCCGCTTCGTTGGTATCGTGGAATTTGTTATTACTCCGCTCACTCTCGCAATTCCAACGCGATTCCCAAAGAAAAAAAAGTAATTCGCTCTTCCGTTAGAGTGGAAAATTTCATTGTCTCTGTCGTATATTCATTACTGCATTGCGTTTCCCAATCGTCGATTTGTCCAACCTCTTAGCTGATAAGACCTCACTCGTCTGATGAACCAGCATACGTTTACCATCTTTCGTTGAACGAATTGTCGCCATTGTGAAGAGCTCTGCTTTGCAGACGTTACTTCATGTAGCAGTCTTTTTCAATTGAAGAAATTCCATATTTAAGTATACAGGGGGAGGGGGCATAAGTTATTAAACAACGTTTGCTCATTTATTTCTCCGCCAGGAACCCATGCATTGTCCCGCTCTTTTCTCTGCTCCAAATAGAGGAAGGTTCATGGTATCTTCTAGTTGAGATCTGCTTTTCCAGAGAGGTTTTGCTATCGAGCAGTTGGTCTCGAAACACATTTTTGACAAAAGTTGGTTGTTGTGAGAATTTCTCCTGGAAAATCCACAAAATCTTTGGAAAGGATCTCAATGCTTGTATGATTCTTGAAGAGCAAGAAGTGCTCTCTCCAGGCATTTCCGGGGTTTCCCAAGAAAGCGAAGTTTAAAAAATATGCGTGCGAAAAACCACGGCTACTCCATGCCACCGGTAATGGCCAATTCCCACCAAATTTGAGTTCGAGGATTTTTTCCACTGAAAGAGAGGACACCGCTAGATTCTTGATGTGATCTGAAAACTAGAGAAAATAGGTGCAGAATGGCTGCGCAGCCTCATCAATAGGCCCAGATACAGGCCTGCTGTGCTGCTCAAAACCTAAGGCTTGGTTTTCTCGTCCAAGCAATTTTCGGAACAGCCTCGTCCGTCTTATCCTGAGTATCCAGGGCGTGTTTGTAATCACAAAATAGAAAGAATTCAGCTCTATCAGGAGAGGTTTAGCTTGGCAAAAAACATTGCACTACCCCAGAGTAATAAGCCAGCAAACGATGTACAATAACTTATCCCTCGCCCTGTATACAGGGTGGTCCAAAAATATGGAGACACACCAAGCGATTCATATCTCACGTTAGGAAGCAAGTTGGCAGCTCAGTTTCCAATGAAGTATTTTTCACTCACTATTGAATAAAATCTACTATCACATTTCACGAATTCTCCTACCACCGGCGAGAAAAAATGTGAAGAATTCGAACTAGTCACTTACTGTGGCGCGCACGGGCCTTCCTCCCAGATAACTCCACACTTCTAGAAGCCTTTGCTCCGAGGATTAAGCAAGTTTATGATAGTAAAATCAATTTTTGTTCTTCAATGAACATCATAACGAGGAATTTGCACGAATGAATACTAAAAAGTGTACTTACGAGAAAGCGAGCGTGACTTGCTGTGCAAAAATGGGTAAAAATGTCTGTTAGGGTTGTTCCCGGTTCTCTTTTCCGATGGTTAGATAGAAAAGTGAAACTTATTAAGCCTACAAGCCTCCATTCTTGAAATACTAGGGGGTGCTTCCCCTAATATACGATTACTGATGGTGATTCTATCTGATAAGCACGTTCGAACCGTGTCGTATATCAGCGTATTCGCACTAAATCTTGGATCTCATAACCACAGTAAGTGGTCTTCCGCAATCACTTTGATGTTCTTCTGTTACCCAAGTGTTGTACTCTTAGATGTACCGGTCAGTGATCCCCTAGCAAAATTTTACAGGTTGGCATTAGATGCGCGCCTAGACTACACAAAAATTTCATTATGTGGTGGAAAAAAATCTTGACTGACAGCCTAGCTGCTCCTAAAATTCGTAGTGCTAAGTACTGTTTTGGAAAAACCTGTGCGAATGAACAGATAAACAGCGAAAGAACGGATGCAAAATGCCAAAATTCGAGATAAGTCGAAAAACGCGCATCGCACTGTTGTCTCCATATTTTTGGACCACCCTGTATTTATCCCGTTGTGGTCAATTGAGCAACAGGGATGCACGTCAATAAGAGATGTTTTCGAGCTCAACTACTGACTACGTCACTGTTCGCCAAAGCATCACCCGCAAAAATGCATGAAAATTCTCTTTTCTCACACTGAATCACCCAAACTAGTGCGAACATCTCTGAAAACACAAGCAAATGATGCCCACTGAGTGTCGCGACGAAGGCCTCCTCGGCACTTCTGAAGGTCTCTTTCGATGTCCGGGATTCAGCATGTAATGTTAATAGTTATTGGTAGTTGGTGAAGTTATTGTTAAAAAGTTATTGGTTGGTTAAAGTTATTGGTAAAGTGGTGACAATTTATATTGTTTCCTTAGAAACCCTTCTAATGCCGCAACTTCGCCTACAACTTTAAAGAGCGCAATTATGTGCATTCGTGATATTGGAGCTCAGTATTCCTAGATTTTAGAAGTTTCATAATAAAAGGATAGATCTTGAGGAAGGAAAACTTAGTCGTTTGCAAGTCTTTGGAGCTTCAAAAGCTATACACATAGTAGTTCCGCTTGTGTGAAAAACGGTTTCTGAATGAACTTTTGCGCCAGGATAACCGATAACGTGTCAATGGTCTGAAAAAAGTTTTTTCATCGTTGTCTCTACTTACTCCTCCTTCTCCTTCAATATCACGCTTCATTAAGGTCCGAGCTTTTATGCCCGTTTTTTGCCTTTTTTGTGGACATATCCACAAAAAAGCACTTTTTGTAAGCATGAATATAACAAGCACACACTTCTTGTCCTTTATGCGACCGCTCCCATTTTTTATTCCTTGTTTTTTTCCATGACATTTCTTTTTGTCGCCAGTCCTGCAGTACACGATGAGGGCTAGTTCCTCTTCGAAACGGATTGTTTCGCTTCCTCGTTCCCTTGCAGGCGTGAAGCACAATCAACAGCAAATTGTGTTGAGATAACAGCAGGGAATGGCCCTTGAGCTAGACTTAGGCACTGCAGTGACTGGCATTCGGCTGAAATTTTGTTTACACGCAGCGGTGATGTGCTTGCTGGCTAGCAGCCCCGAACCCCAACGTGCTGATCTACACCGATAGGCAATCTCTGGATCTCCAGGACCTATGTAATGTCAGCCACAACCAGCTCAATTTGCTTATTGTTATTGTTGCATCACTAGATGGTATCCAATAATGTCTATGGAAGCCTTTGCGAAGCAACAGCCACCGCATATGCTTCACTAAATGTGTTTTCCATTTGTTTTCATGGAGCTGCATAATCGTGTTGATTGCCAGCATCTCTCCTTTCAGCCCTTGTCAGTCATATTTCCCCAAAACCCGTGTAATTTGTACTCGCCGTGTCTCTTCGTGTGGATCTGTTCTTATGATAGTGATCCATCACTCGTAAGGACATGGTCGCCCATCAGCAGTGCCTCAGGCTGCCTGCATAGACTTTTTAGGCACACTCCTTGTTTGTGCATAATTTGCTTAGCGTCCTTCTATGACGTTTACTACCCTCTCCTTGACCATTCAGTTCTTTTTTTCTCGGATTCTCCACGTTTATCGGGAGCTGGGAGCTCGGTCTTCTTTATTTATTTATTTGTTTATTGATTCGATCATTTATTCAAATGCACTCAAAGGTGCTCCGAAAAAAAAACAGCAACAAAAACAGTGGATGAAATCAAGAAATCCACCTTTTCCTCCCTATTTGATTGTTATTTTTAAGATTAAGATCCTGACTCATGTCGGGTTATCAGGCCCATAAAGAGCAGTAAACCCTAATTAATATAAAATAGAACAAATGATAAATAGGTAAGGGAACAAATTAGTGAAACGTTAGGTAAATCATTTGAATTTACGTTAGTGGGTTAGCAATGTTTCTAAATACACAGGGAGTGCTCTCTCATCACTGGGTGGTCCGGCACTGTGTCGAACTTGCGTCTATCAAGGTAAGCATCACGGATATCTTCACAGCAAACACTGTTTTTGTCACATGTTGGATCCTATGGATTGGGTCCTATGGATGGCTTGAGGAGTTTGAGGGGCGAATCACATTTGCCTTTGACGTTTCCTTATAAGAGTAATCTCACAGAAATGTCTCAAATTTTTCATAACGGGGTTGTTTCAGGCAGATAACGATTATCTACATAATTTGCGTGCCACCTTCGTTTTCTTCTTGGAATTGCCAACAGTCACGATGCATAACGGATAAAATTTCCATGATCAGCGCCGAAGACAAGCTCCTATGGAAAATTCGAGAGGATTGTGTGAAATACCGTTTCTACAGTATGCCATAAGAAAATGGAGATACGGTACAAAACGGGTACGATATTCGCGTTCAGCTCCTCAAATAACCCTCCCCTCTTTGGCAAAGTCTCAGCGGAAATTTTTAGGATTTGGGCAGAACTAGCCAAGTAGTACCCTCAAGTGTTTATATTTCTGGATCCCGACAGATTATTCCGTTAAAAGCGTTACGATTCAGTGAGCCCTGTGTTTCCGTTTTCCTTTTTGCAAAGCTTTCCAGCGAAAATGCAACTGCTTTGTGTTCCTACGAGGGGGATGGGGCAGTGCTACCTCTGAAAACAGGTGCTGCATGTTGTGCGGCATACTGTCTGTTTACGGAAGTTGTCCTGCGGATGTGTGGCTTCTTCTCGTCATTCAGTTGTTCTGAGTGGATTTTTCGCATCGTTCCGACCCCGCGTAGGAACTCTTTACTCGCTAGCACATGTGAAATGCTAGCACTGATGGCGCTACCAAACAAAAAGTATTCCTTGTATCCCAGGTGAGTCTTTTTTGTATTGGTTGAGGTAAATATAGGTATACTTTTATCACGCTTGTAGAATGCAAAACGTTATAAAATATCAGTAAAGCAGGAAGAAAAAGAGAAATCCTCACAACTATGTATGTAGGGACATTTATAGGAGTAATAAAGAAGGACAGTTAAACGTGAAACTGAGACCATCGATTCCAAAAAACCTGGTTATACCATACTCACATCACTCGAGAACTCTTGAAAGAGTGTCAGCACTTCTAAATGTTTATGATAAGAAATATAGTCTCTACTTTATATAATACTTCATACATTTATATTGAACAAATGAGTAAGAATCGTCCCCATACAGATAACTGTTTCATCCGGAAGAAAATGTGAAATTGAGATTTTTATCCGTTGATCCTCTTGAAGGTTTTTTTCCATTTCTTTCCAGAGCGCCTTTGAATATATTTATGTAAGTAAATAAACAAATTAATTAATTTAACAATGAGAAAATAAATAAATATTTCTTGGACAGAAAAACCACCGACAATGATACATTATCGACTTCTTCTGGACCAACCTAATATTTACGCTACTGCACGCTTAGGGAACCGTTTTCATTGCAACGGTTGTACTCCTTCGCTTGCAGCTACTTTTTTTTTTCGACAAAGTGAAGCCGTTTACCCAGACTCTATTACCCTCAGCACCAGCGAATTGAGAAGCAAATTGAATATAGGAAACACTGTGTATTCTCCAACTCTACTGAGGACGAGCCCTGTTTTCGTTCAGTCGAATGAGTTATTCATGAGCGACTCAATTCCAATGGGCAGACTGCCTTCTGCTCGACCAAAAGAACACCGATTTCTCTCCGCGACTCCCTACTGTCTAGAAAACACTCAATTAAGGGGAGTCTCTCAAAGTTGAAAGCATTCGACTTGTATTGTCCACTTGCACAAGGAGGGATTACTTCAACTGCTCATTTCTGATAGCCAAAATCACTTTTCTTTTCGTTCTTTGTTCATATCATTGTCTCTATACTAGTTTGACATCTCGATAGACGAGCCTTTGGGATGTGACTGTGAATTTAAATGCAAATGCAATTTTAAGCATAATGTGGATATAAATGAAACACATAAATAGATAGTCGATGTAAAGCATGAGCAAATTCGAAAAAAAGTCTCTACTTCTCCCCTCCACTTCATTCCCTGAGCTGGAATATCAGTTAAGTATTGGGTGTTATCAGTCAAGTTCTCGCGCATTTTCCAGTCCCCGTAAAGTATAATATGTACCTCAGTAAGTGACTAAAGTAAAAAAAAAGTAACAAAACCTTTATCATGCTGGAGGTGAACCAACGTGGCAGAATGGTTGCATAGGTTAGATAGTGATAGTTATGAATTTGGAACCATACGTACGATAGTGGTGAGACAGGGGTCAAAAAGGTGAAGGTTGCCTGGGCCGAAAAGTGGAGGTTGTTCCGCAACCAGAGCTTCGATAGTGCTAGGATAGGGTTCAACAAAGTGAAAGATGACGCATATTAGACAGTGAAAGCCGTTTCAAAGATGGATTCAACCGAATCTCTAAAATATTGCTTAGAAAATGAAGAAAAGACCGTTTGTTCGAAGATGGAACGCCGAAGAAGAGAATTGCGCCGGCTTCCTGCTTTCGTGCCGGGACCAGCGCTCAGCTTAACGTGGGAAGTATTCAAGCTCGATTTTCGCTAAATATTTCGGTAATTTCCCAGAACCATATGTTGCGCAATTGTCAGCGATCTTCTTCATGGCATTCCCTACAAGATGACACCAAGATCGACAAATTTCGTGGAAAATCCTGGGAGAAATCCAATTTTTTAAAATTTAGACGGGGGATTTGTGTCCTTTAAAATTTCTCGCCAATCTTGAGGAACTGTGACTTGCGCAGTTGTCTTTCCAACTGCTGATGTCATTGAGAATACAGCGGTCACCACAGGAAATGAGTTCGTCTGAAATTGGCCTGAAAACGGGTCATTTCTGAAAACGCTTTTTCAGTGAATATCTCCTTCAATTCGAAAAACCAGATGTTGCGCAGTTGTCAGCTGCCGAGCTCGTGAGATTCCGAGTAGAATGGTATATAACACTTGGCACTTCCTCCCATGCTGGGCTGAAAAAGCCCGCCTGAGACAAATGCCCCGTGTAGCTCAGGGGGGGGGGTTAGCGAGAGAGCACGCGATATTGGAGGGCGCCAGACGCGAGGGTGAGACAGACGGGGCATCAGTCTCACCCTAGGTTCACCGTCAGGAGTGAACGAAAATATCTAGTATTATATATCATTCTGCTCGGAATTTCATTCTGAATTCGGCTGACGACTGCGCAACATTCAATTCCTTCAAGTGAGCAAGATATTCCTGTTTTCACGTTTCGAAGCATTTCTCAGCCATTTTCAGTTGCACTTCTGTGCTCTTACTACCACCTAATTCTCAATGACATTGGTAACCCGTCTAACAACTGCGCAAAGCTTAGTTTTCCAAGTAGCGAACGATACTGTCGGTTAAATCCTGATTTTGTGGCAAATTCGCACCAATTTTGTGAAAACCTTTCCTCGAAAGGCATAAGCCGGCCATGCTTGGACTTCGGCTTTTCCTAGACTGTATTGTGTGGAGAATTTAAGCCACAACTGCGCATTCCAAGTAGACCTGCTTTGCGCAAATTACAATGCACACTTTTGTTTCTTTGGTTTGATCCGGGACTGCGTCCCGGACCCATCTTTTCCTCATCGTCATAGGTGAAGGTTCCCCTTCTGGGCACCATCGAAAGTGATGGTGGGCTGAGACACGTCTCAAGGTATCAAATCTATGTTTGGAACGCGTCCAATGCACAAGATTACTGGAAATAACAGAATAATATTCTCATTTTATAGCCTGCAAATGAGTTCAAGACAGCCTTATTGTTCTCTTAACTCGTTGTTGTTCCCTTGTTGTGAGAGGTCCGCGAAAAGCCTCCATTCTAGAATAAGTTTTTTACATCGCATTTCCATATGCCGATTCCTCCTTCGAGTGATCACGTAAATTTAGTTAGGATGTCGTGAAGGATGTTTTTAGTGCAAATCCATGAGAATTTCCACTATTCTCAGCAGACCCGGGCCTTCAAAGCCACGCCCACTCCTTTTTTTCTGTTGGTAGTTTGTTGCATTTTCTCATTTTGAGTGCGCAGTTTGACTTGCTTGTTTGAGAGTTTCCTCTTCATCAAGAACTTTGATGGGCTGGACGCTATGTATGTTGCCCCAAATTTCCCCTCTTGTCATCGTGAGAAGCAGTGAAATTGTGTCTCGAGGCGATAACTAGATAGAGAGGGCGCATTAGAGCTATATCGTTAGGATGTGCAGAAGAGATATCTTTCACGAGTGCACCACTTTTCTTCGCTCAGCCGCTTTGTGCAGTGCAAAGGACTGCTATACCAGAGCTCGTATCCAACAAACTTTCGCCGGTGGGATAAATGCGCTCTAGTTAATATTTTACTCTTGTCCGGACACTTTACTATCCAATAATAACTTACCCACAAATATGGGAATCCACTCATCTCATAGCAGGATTTCTTTATCCGGTTGCCCTCCAGCTCCTAATCATCTCTTGTCAGCTCCAACAAAAATTCATGTTGTCCTTCGCCAAAACACAGCAATTCTGCAGGGAAATGAACGCGTAGATAATTATTTATGTCGGGTAGCAGAGTGGATAGAGCCCAATGGAAGCGGTTGCATACCCACTGAGTTTCTTCTCACGGTTTAATATACGTATTGTATACGGGTTCAGCACACTCTCAGGATGCGTTCTTTTTTTTGCAAATCTTTCAAGCACTGGAAAAACAACGCATCATTCGCGCCCGCGTGAAGTTGTAGGTCATCGTTCCATTCATTTCCCTTGCCTTCTTGATATCCAGATCTCGAGTTGAAACGATGTCCATGCCTGTTGCAGGCTGGGCAATGTGATGAATCCATCTAACCATAAAAATGCTTGAACATCTGGGACTAACTGCTTCGATCCGCATGTAACACCCGTTCATGTTTCACACAGTCTTGTCAAATGTTTGTAGCTACGTATCAAGAGAGCTCACTGCGATTACTCCCAGAGTAAAATGGAAGAGAGGCTATAAGTTCATTCTCAGTATGGGTGAACCATGCTGACTATGAATCTGATAATAAGTTTAAGTATTGAAGAAATAAAAAAGGAAAGACCTAACTTCCGTCTTGTAGTGTTTTCTCACAAACATCTCATTAACTTTCGTTCTGTGTATTTTTGGGCGTACTCTAAAAATTTTAATTATGGGCTCTATACCTATACCTCGAGAGAACGTGCAAGGTTAGAGTCCTTCTCAAAAAGATAGACTGATTGTGCGACTGCACCATCGCGGCGGGACCTGAACGAGGGATGCGGAGAGAGCATGCTCCAAGTGAGAGGCTCGAGTAGGTCCCGCCGCGATTCTGCAGCCGCGACGATAATAAACCGCACGCGCAATCCGTCTATCTTTTTGAGAAGGACTCTACCTTGCTGTGCAAAGTGCTAATGCAAAGTTGAAAATGTTTATCCGATCCTGAAAAAATTACTGTCCTGCCCACCAAGGTTAGGTCCCCATCTATTTTTAGAGCTTTCTAAAACACCACGAATTAGTATATAGGATGTGCCTGATCCTTACTCCTCACATTCGAATGTTACTACTTCTTAATAGAATTTCCTTCGTTTGGCTTTTTTTATATGTCCGGTTTGGTTCAGTTTGGTTGTTCAGTTCCTGTTCTCATCTATTTCTGACATTGTCATGCACGCCTATGTGCGTATTCAATAAATAAATAAATAAATATGTATCAGCGCATCATGCCACAACCTCTGACACTTTCCATGGATTGTAAATAATTGTTTGCGTTGAAAATTATATCCTTGTTGTTCTAACTAATCCGTTACCGCACTGGAGAGATCAATCAAATCGCAGGGGTGGTCTACTGGCTGTTTTCGCTCTACAAAGCTAGGATCATTGAACGCATAACCGAGCGATGTCATGCTTGCATCTAAGATCAAAAGAGAATGGGAAGGGCATCTTTTCATGCTCTGCTCGTTCCCCACACGGGATCATCCTAGTTGCCAGTTAGCGTAACGTAGCAATTGACGAGCAACTAGGAAGCGGGACACGGCATAAGCACTAAGTTTTCGGACAAGGTCGAACTTTTCAAAGTGGAGTGGACGAATGAAGAAGACATCATTTCCGTAAATTGATGAATATCTTTCATGTAGCTAAAATCTCGTCCGCGGAAAGAAATGGTTCGATAACCAGGTAAGGCTGAAAGTTCCTTTTCAGCCCTGGGTTGCAAAACTTCCCAATATTTCTATTCTACATATTTTCTATTCCACAGAAATCGTCCATATGGCATAAAAGCTGGAATTTCGCCAGAAAATTCTGTGAATATTAAAACGAGTTGTCGAACAATACTGTGCATCCCATTATTACGAAGATCCAATCATGCTAACCATTACTGATTGATGTGATTAGCCTCCTTCTCCTGCTGTTCCTGTCCCTCTTTTGGAGAAGGCGTAAAGCGAGGGAAGCTGTTGAAGAGTGATTGCACTGGTTTATGTTGTTGTCCACCAAGGCGACACCCCTCTTCATTTGTATTAGTTTACGCCAACATTTTGAAACACTCAGGGAGCTCCTCTCAACTTGGTTGGCTTCTCATTCTGATTGCAATTGCCTCTTCCTCTCCATCTCCTCCATTCTCCCTCCTCCGAACAACTTTGCATTTACTCCTTATGTACCACCACAATAAGCATTTATTGGTTGGGGCAGGAGTTTTGTCGTTTTTTTCTTCGTCCATGTCTGCTGTAGTTGTTATAAGGCCCTCAGGGAAAATCATAGTTTTGGAAAGAAACCGGCAAAACTTTTGCACCAACTCAATAGGTTGGTGGAAAAATTTCCGGTTTTTCCTTGTTGACTTTATTTTTCTACAACTCCACCAAACTACAACCATGACAGGCGATATACATAATACCTATGATGACAGCCCACTTCCCATTTCAAGAGCACGTCTCTAGCTCTCTGCGCTTAGAGCCCGGTAACTATGTATGAAGCGAAGAAATCGGAGACTGCCATTTTTGAGTCGCCATGTTTGACGATTTCTTCTTGCATAATTAGAGATTTCGGAGCAGCGAAGGGCGGCATATATGCAGCAGTTCTTGGACAATATGATAGGTGGCCTACAAATCAGAGAAAATGCTCAAAAAGTGCTTGTCTGCATTTTTCTAGAAGGGAAGCTGTTGAAACATGGCTCGATAGTGGAATGAATAGTGACCTCTAGGCTAAGAGCAAGAGGTGTATTTCATGTCAGATTGCTCCCAGATTTACTGAAGAATAACGCGAAGAACGGAAACTTGAAAATGTGGTTTTTGTGAATTTTTTGGTGTTTCGTGTCTTAGCTTTAGTGGACACCGTTCATACCTACGGCAGAAAAAAAAGATTTGCTCTACATAGCAAATGGTTTAACGACATTTAAGGAGAAATGTGGACTTTGAAAAAACCGACAAAACTTTGATACCAACTTAATTTCTCTCGCTCGGGTTTGTTTTGCTCGTCTAAGCCTCCAATCCTCAAGCCATCCCAAATTTCCCTTTAATGGTAACAAATGATGGTTCAAACAAAAAAAAGAGCAGTTACACCATATTATTTCATTCATTTTGGTCAGATGTTTTCCTCTTCAAACAAGGGCATTACGTTCGAAGGAGAAAACATAAAGAGCCTTTTTGCCAGGTGTTTCGTTGCTTTGAAATGAGATGACGAATGCCCATCTACGTCAAAAATTGGTGTGCCTCATTAGTGAGATTCAAGAGAACGTGAACGAGAGATTCGTGTTTTTTCGTGCCGTCTGTTGCTGTCGCCGTTCACCTCACACCTTTCGACGATGCTGTCCAAGCACCTTACAGGCCCCAGCTCGTGATGAGGATCGAGCTGCCGAGCGACGCCGCGCTGGCGGAGGCGAGTCTGCAGCACGGAGCGAAGTCGCCGCAGGAGAAGTACTGCTTCAGTCCATTGACACCGTTTTCCAGACTGCACTAATTGATTGCGTCAGCCTGTCATTCGATCCCGAGCTGCTCCGATTGCACGCGGCGTGAGCCCGTCCGAGCCCCGTGTGGATCTTTGCGCTGCATCTCCAGCAGAAACATCTGCTGGCCGTCCGGTGGTCGAAAAATAGGTGGTGCAGACAGCGCGATGGATGCTTACATTTCGCATGCGCCTTTGATTTGCAAGTCGGTTCGTTTTCTCATCGCTCAACCCACCCTGCATGCCTCCTCTCACCCTTCTGCCGAGCTGGCTCCGCTGCCATGGTTTTCTCGAAGCTTCGCGCTGTTCCCATTTTCAACAACAGGTGAGCAAGAGGCTCCTGACAGCTCTAAGTCGTGCTACTTCAATGCTGCTCCAACCTTTTTAGACGTATATTTCGCTCTTCAATGCTATTTTAGGGCCATTTTCGTTTGCGCTTGTGCCTCGAATCGATATGGAGTACACTGTACAGATGCCCATTTCATGCAGTTTCACATCGCTATCATACAATCCTAAGCATTCTCATTCCACGTATATTTCACGAAAGGCGAAAAAAATTCTAAACGGATGATACAGGTGCACCATCTATCTACCACCGTAGTTCTATTAGCTAAAAAAAACTATACAAACTCTAAATGCGAAGCAGTTTCGCCCGTTTTTTCCCATCCTTGCGGATGGTCCACTCTCATGAACAGTCCAGCACCAAATCTGAATGCCGTCTGAGCTCAGCTCCAACCTTATCTTGACTCTACTTTAGTGCAGTAGTAGAGAAGAGACAAGTATGTGCGTAAATCAAAAGTCCCTATACGTTAATGTCGTGCTTATCTATCACCAGATCCAGGAGCTTGCGATAGATTTGAGCAAGCTCCACAAGACGCTTTGAAAATGCATGATTTACGCCAAGTCGAACTTGAATTTGTTAGGAAGCCACCGGGTTTTCGCAGTGCAAGTGCACGAATTATGCGGACATCATCTGAAGCGTACCTGGAAACCGCCGATTTAAAGAATCATCAAAGTTGTCAGGAAGAGAAACTGCTCTCTTCTACCTTCAAAATTTCTCCATTAGCGCAGAGCTCATAATACCATACACGCTCAGAAGTGTTCTCTAGTGTTGTTTCTGTACTCGTCACACAACCGCACGATTGAGAATGAGAACAGTGATATTTATTTATTTATTTATTTGTACATCATAACTGATGTGCTCGATACCAGCAACAGTTCATAGGACAAATAAGCATCGCTGAGGAGAGTGTTGAGTGCAAGTGGAAAAAAGAACATGGGAGTTTTCTAAGTAATTCAGAAAATAATTATTTACTAAGTCATGCTGCCAAACACAATAATTTTTTTCTGAAATGTCTCTGTAGCAGAGATGCTTGTATTCCTCAGGGAACCAGCCTTGATAATAATCCTGAAACACTAAATGCACGGTATTCAC
This sequence comes from Ancylostoma ceylanicum, assembly GCA_000688135.1. Lineage (NCBI taxonomy): Eukaryota > Metazoa > Nematoda > Chromadorea > Rhabditida > Ancylostomatidae > Ancylostoma > Ancylostoma ceylanicum. The sequence continues at coordinate 53,423 of JARK01001508.1, read as the reverse complement.
GAAATGTAGTATAATAGTAACGAGTGAGAGCGACTAAACTGTTTTTGGAGTAACACAATTTGCAGCGTTTACTTCCTGTAATGATATAAGGGGAAAAGGGAAGAAAACGGAATGTTGTCGATTAGAAGGTTGGAGGCAATGACAAGGAACTAAAAATAAACCAACACTCCATCCATTTCATAGCGAAATTTGCAAAAAGCTATTCTAGAAATTTTGATGGACTCTTGGGTGAGGTAGGTGGGGTGTTTCCAGCGATTCGTGCTTCTATTAGTATTAGGTTGTTGCGAAAATAATTGCCGTTTCACGGTATGCTTGAAAAAAACTTTTTTCTTGCTCAATTCAACAACTTCAAGCCAACTTGTGCTAGCTCCTGGTAGGGTTCGTTCTGCTCTTTCAGATGCTTCTTCAATAATCTCGCTAGCTCTTCCCTGGACTTTTTTATAGGGTCACGAAAAATGGTGAGCCGACGCGATTTTCGAGTGATCATGCTGTACGAGTTCAAACTCAGCCATTCTGCAGCGGAAGCAGCCCGTAATATGACACTTGTTTTTGGCACGGACTCTCCTTCCGAAAGGACAGTGAGGTGCTGGTTCGCAAAATTCTCTTCCGGCGATTTTGATCTCGAAGATAAACCCGGTCGTGGTCGAAGGATGTCGCTGGACGATCAAGCACTGAGAGCAGCGGTGGAAACGAAACCCGATACTACTACTCGTACGTTGGCGACAGGCCCGGGGGTTCACTGTGCTACAGTTTTAAAACATTTGGCCTCCATTGGCATGGTGAGAAAAATGCAAAAGTGGACACCCCATGATCTGACCGCTGACCAGCAATCCAACCACTACGAGATCTGTTCTAACTTCCTCGTTCGCCAGAAAAACGAGTCATTTCTCCACCGTTTAATAACTGTAGATGAAAAATGGCTCCTATTCGATAATAAGAAACGTGGTTATGTATGGGTAGACAAGTTCTCTACCCCTCCAAGCTTCCCTGAACCAGATCTTCACCCTAGAAAGGTTATGTTGACAGTTTGGTAGTGTTGTAAGGGTGTTATTCATTATAGCCTTCTGCAACCTGGTCAGGCTGTTACATCAGAGTCTTACTGTTGTGGCTTAGACCTGTTGTATGAAAAGTTGCGACAAATGTGGCCGGCAGTGGTAAACAGAGGTGGGCCTGTCCCGCTCCAGGATAACGCTAGGCCTCACACTTCAAAACTCACCCGTCAAAAACTGAGACGCAGTTAGGCATCGAGGTTCTCCCTCACCCACCTTACTCTCCAGACCTCTCTCCTACCGACTATCACTTTTTCCGGGCTCTCGAAGCAAACCTGCGTCAGCAGCAGTTTCCTGATTTAGAGCATGTTGGAATTGCCTTCCAAGAGTTCTTAAAATATTGTGATCTCAGTTTCTATTGTAAAGGTATAAATGAATAACCGTATCGTTGGCAGAGATGTGTAGAATCTGATGGATTTTATTTTGATGGATAAAGTTGAGTTTGAACAGAGTTACAGCATTTTGAACTGGACTGTCTATTTCGGCAATTAATTTCGCAACAACCTGATAGCTAAGGAAGGGAGTGAATGCTGGATGTCCTGTAAAGTTTAGATTTGCATGGGAGAATCTCTTAGTAACGTTTGTTGCTCTCACCTATTTGTTTGGTAATGCTGTATCATTGAAGACGATGGGAACACCATTCCATCTTCCTATTTTTTTTGCTTGTCTAAAGCATGTACATCATCTTTCCACCAAGAGATAAAGGTATTTCTTTGCGGTATAATATGAAAGAATCCCTTCACTCAGAGTTGGTGTATCCCAGCCAAAGGTGCACAGTACATCTCCCTGCACAGTACTGATACCGCGTGGACTAAGCGCTCCATGTCGATGCTGCCTAACTTGGCAAAAAAAAACTCCAACAACTGCAATAAACTTAAAATTTGACTGAACAGCCATGTCATTCCACAGCGTAGCGATTTCTCCGACGAGGACACTCACTCCTCATGTGGAAAAGTGGATGAGTTACTGGATCATACCGCGTCGTTTGTCTAGAATTTCAGTGTCGCGTTCGACCCTCCTGTCCTTGTCTCGTTTGGGTCAAATCCTGTGGAAAAACTAGTCCTACATATTTTAACCCAAACGTTGAACAGTGAGGTTTACATCTCATTTGTTTAGAAATTGAGTGTCTTCCAAAAGGACATACAGTGCCTGCCAAAATTATGTAGCCTTTTCAACTTTCCTCCATAACCGTTTGTTAACGCGAAACTCGGCTGAACGTAAACCGTTAAAGTTCAAATTCTTAACTTCAACAAAATTTGAGTCTCTACAACTAAAAAGAATTTGAATTCCAAGGCTTCACGTTAACTCAAGATTTACGTTAACAAAAGTTATGGAGGAAAATTGAAAAGGCTATATAATTTTGGCCGGCACTGTATTCCGATCAACGTAAAATAAGAAGATGCGGTGACGTGCCCACTCTTACGTCATCCCACTTTGCGGTGCAGTGCGGCCAAAGACGGCGGCGCTCCTGCTTCCTTATTGGCCGCATGACAGGTGGGGAGCGTTGTCCGGCCAGGACTGGCGTCCAATTTCCGTGCTCGGAGGATTGTACTTTCCACGGTGCTCCGACATCTTCCATTAGGCGAAGCCCTCGCGGGACATAATGTGGCGATGATTGCGCGAGGAATGCTCGAAACTCGCGGCGCTCTGCTCTCTGTGCTCAGGTCAGCCAGCAGTTTTTCTCGCCCTTTCTCGGTTTTTTGTGGGCCACGAAACTCGATAGCTATTTCTCGGTTGCGCGCCCAAATTTAATAGTGGCAGTAATATCCGTGGATAGATAACTTTCGCATTCACAACAGATGTCGTCACGTAACGTGAACGCGAAACCCAACCAGGTCCCTTACAATATGATGAGACACCAACGGTATGCTTCTCTTTTTTGTCACTCAGCAACTGGGGACCGTTCCTATTCCCTTTTTTACCACCAGGAAGCCTCCATCCGCTCATTCTATGAACTTCTTTTTCAAACGTCTGAGAACTTACTGTGCAAGATCTATTTCCCCTGAGGGCTTTCATCACAATTTCATCGTCCTCTTCGAAATGTCCTCTGCAAGTGCATGCAGTTGAAGTTTTTGGAGCGATGAAATTTTCCACCAACTTGAGGAACTTCCACTTTTGGAAATGGTGGCTCCAGGCAGTTCTCGAGTAGAAGTGGGACTGACATTGATGACACAGAACCTGCACAGTCAACATGATTTCTACGGAATCGCTGTAGCATCATCGCCCCACACCTTCTGGGCTGGCATTCAGGGCTAGGATTCATGGACACATAACCGAGCGAAACCTGGTTAGCAAACCACCTTTTGTGTCTTGCGCCTCTCAATGTTATGTACTCTGTGGGATAACAAATCACGCTACCCATCGTTGGTTTGCATGGCTTGCGTTTCATGAATCTCAGCCCAGAGCACTTTTTTGAAACCGGATTTGGGATGTCTTGGAAAGCTACCAGCAACTATGTCGGCCTGAATCTTTCTTGGCAGCTAGAAAAGGCTAGTCCCCGATTCCTTCAGCTAGGAATATGCGCTTTTTAACACACTGCGGACCGAACATATTTCTGCATAGGTGTCTAATTAATGTTTATGCTTCAGTCGGTCCAGCATGACTCGTTGCTTTCTGTATTTGATAATGTATAATAGCTCTAGAGAAGGGTTGTTAGAAAGTGCAAGTTTCGACATAGAAGCTTAACGTGAAGCAGCATATCCATGTCATACGGGGACGAGAGGTCGTGATGCACCATGTGCATCACGTGGTCAGCAATGGGTTAAATAAGAAATTTCAATTTTATGATGGTTAATTGACCATGCTCCTATTGTTGTAGTAGTAGACGTTGTAAACACCACCTTTCCCTGCTCAACCTGATAATCCGAACTGCCATAAGGAAGGTCCCTTAGCAAATTTCTGCGGTGCTACGTGCTTCATATCTATTTCCATTTGATTCGAAAAACATAGTTCTTCATCGTTCTCGTTGCCAATCCAGTTCGCCGATATGGAATGCAGCTTTGTATAGCCTAGTTATTATCTACTCATNCACCCGCTACGAGATCTGTTCTAACCTCCTCGTTCGCCAGAAAAACGAGCCATTTCTTCACCGTTTATTAACTGTAGATGAAAATTGGCTCCTATTCGATAATAAGAAACGTGGTTATGTATGGGTAGACAAGTTCTCTACCCCTCCAAGCTTCCCTAAACCAGATCTTCACCCTAGAAAGGTTATGTTGACAGTTTGGTGGTGTTGTAAGGGTGTTATTCATTATAGCCTTCTGCAACCTGGTCAGGCTGTTACATCAGAGTCTTACTGTTGTGACTTAGACCTGATGTATGAAAAGTTGCGACAAATGTGGCCGGCAGTGGTAAACAGAGGTGGGCCTGTCCTGCTCCAGGATAACGCTAGGCCTCACACTTCAAAACTCACCCGGCAAAAACTGACGCAGTTAGGCATCGAGGTTCTCCCTCACCCACCTTACTCTCCAGACCTCTCCCCTACCGACTATCACTTTTTCCGGGCTCTCGAAGCAAACCTGCGTCAGCAGCAGTTTCCTGATTTGGAGCATGTCGAAGCATGCCTTCCAAGAGTTCTTAAAATCTTGTGATCTCAGTTTTTATTGTAAAGGTATAAATGAATTACCGGATCGTTGGTAGAGATGTGTAGAATCTGACGGATTTTATTTTGATAAATAAAGTTGATCTTGAACAGAGTTACAGCATTTTGAACTGGACTGTCTATTTCGGCAATTAATTTCGCAACAACCTGATAAATAAATAAGTCGATCCACTTGTCGAAAGCAGAGTCTCCGCCATATCGAATTGATATTTGCAATCAATTCATGTGAAGGACTCTCAAATACAACCGCAACCCCATCCAAAATTTTTGAAAAAGCAACTCTTTGGTTGTCATTTCCGAAACTTCTCAAACCGCCCTCGTACATTACATAAGCTGCCACTCGCCTCATGCCCGTTCATTGACGTTGACTGGTGTAGCAGACACCAAAATGTCAATATTTTCAGCAGCGTTAACGGCAATATGTCAGCTTGTAGGAAGCTACTCTCTGTGTTCAACTCGCTGTTATGATCGTCTAGCAATTGGCAACACGGTAACGGCTCACCTTGAAAGTGAAAATCTCCGTGAGTGCTACTTTTAAAGAAGGTCAGATATGCGCCAAAATGCCATACTGAGAACATTTCCGTCTACGCTGCATTGTGTGGATGGAAGATTCCTGTTTCTTCTGCGCAAAAATAGTCGAAATTGAGAGCGTGAGTAGCGGCAATGTTAGGCTGATTTATGAGTTCAGTTGCTGTTATCAATCTTCATTTCAAAACTGAACAACTGGGAACTGGCTTCAATAGGAACAATCCCATACGGAGACGATTTCTGAAATTTCTCCCAGGCAAGTTATTCTCTGGTGTTTCAACCAGCACTGACACCTCGCAGTAATCGAGGAAGAATTAGTGTGGGAGTGATTTCTCGCAAAACCCGCTCAGAAACCCTTGCACAGAATTCGCAATGCACGCTCTAACACTGTTCTGGTGACATAAATGTAAAGCCGAGGAAGAATCACCGAGATGACATTTCTCATTCAGCTTACTCCTAGAGTTCAGTTATATTGTTGGAGAATCTGCTTAGCCCACCAAACAGAGGGGAACTTGGTTGGAAAATTCTAGAAATCTGTAGATAGGATATCGAGGTTGAACCCGTTTTCTGATAAATTTCACGGTGTTCAGAAACCTTATTAGTTGCAGGGAGAATTTCAAGACTATATGTGGCTCTAGTTATTGAAACTTTAATGTAGAGTTTTCGAAAGCACATACCCTTAGGGATTCAGAGGATGAGAGATGCACTGTAATCCAACGAGACCTTCTCTGAGGACATCTGTATAGGATCGCTTCACTATGGTAAATCTTTATTAGTTTGCTTTTAACAGCTCCATCAATTAACAGCTGCATCATTGATTGGCGTCGATACAAAATGCGCCTCATTTGCGTCAAATAATTATGACAAATTTTAAAATTGGATCGTAAAGTGAACAAGGTTGTGTGGAAACGGATATGCAACATTGTTCTGCTCCCCAGTGCCAAATATTTGTGGGGATTGTTCTTGCATTTTTCCTGAGTTCTGAACCAAATAAACAAGATCGACCTTGATAGCTACAACCTACGGTATGTAGTGTTGAGCAGAAGGAAACAAATGGCTATCTGCACACTTCTTCCGTGTTTTCCTACAACAACTAATCAGTACATCATTGTGATAATAGGACTTAGTAACCGTTCATTTGCCCAAATTTATTGTGATAAATCACTCTCTTTTTCAGCACCCTCCCAGAAAGGGACGGCGCTTTTGTGACCAATCGGTCCTTACAAATATGACACAATTGTGCTGATGAAAGCGACAGGGAGAATAATGAAAGAAACAGGAAGAGATGCGCTTCTTCTCCGTGACTGGCCGGCGTAACAGTACTTGCGTGTCTTGCATATACACTCCTGTATATCAAGGTGCTCGTGCAGCCTGGAATGAATGCTTTTCGTAGGTGCACCAGAAACTGCTCATCTCTAAGACTTTTACTCTCTTTTGTTGTTTGACTCCACTTCGACTTGACTAAAAGGTAAAAAATGGAAGAGAAACCTGACACTACGGAGGTTTCTCACGAAGCAAGAGCGAAGCACTCACTTTGTACAACTGTTGTCCTCTCGTTGCTCCAAAGTCTTGCTGTCAATAGCTCCAAAATTCTCTGCGCATCCTCGCAGCACGAAAGCCGTCCCTAAAAATGTGCATAATCATCTGTGGCGGTGTTCATCAACATTCCCGGGTACGTCAGAAGTCTCACGATAATATGGTGTGGACCACTTCCCTATACGTAATGTGATAGACATACCTGGCTACTCTTGCCATTAACTGTCATCGCAAGGAAAGTCTCTCGGACGAATTGTACTTATTATATTGTCAGGGAAACTCGTCCGAATTATAAGAGCGGGTATGCCACAATTAACTTGTGAATGTGCATGAATACAGGCACTGGTAGGCCACAACTAACTCGTGAATGTGCATGAATACAAACACTGGTTCAGTCATGGTCATCGATTCACATGACGCTTCAGGCAGGTAAACCTAACTAGTTACCGGTTTTAGTCTATCCCTCAAATCACAGCTTTACTAGGCAAAATTCGCTTAGTCAATCTACACACAAGTCTAAACTGACATTTAATTGTGGTTCAACAGAGGTAGAGACTCCTTCACGTTCGCCTTTGCCGGCAAGGACCTCAAAATCGAATGTTGACGATGAGCGAGGCCGGCAACCCAGACCAGTACTAGGAATTTCCGCTTTTAGAGGATTCAGGAGATCATAAAAGCAGTATTTGTGCCAAACTACCGTGAGTGCAAAAATATGTCATTGTGCAAAAAGACACTTTTATGATTTTGTGCACGAATCCTCTCTTTTCCTAACAGCATCGAATATTATAGGATTATTACCCGCAAAGAAGAGAAGGAAAAATTTAAGAATTCACCGAATTTAGGTATTGAATGTAGGAAGATGCTCAGAACTTAGGTTGGGGAAACTCAGTTCAAAAAAAGAATAAAAAAGAATAAAGAAAATAATGAAGACGGGATGACTATTCCAGCAGTAACTGTCGTCCTAGTAATTTACTCTGAAACTATGACACAGCTTAATGTAGTAGAATGTCACTGCGACATAAGCTGTAGTCCTGAACGGATGGAATAGGCGATGTCATGTTGCTACAACTTCACGTTATCAGTAATTCTACGCTAATTGCCAATTTATGCTTTCGAAGTGCCACAAAGGCAGGATCCCACCACACCCCCACCATCATCGTCGAGAGTTCCACCTTTGCTTGACTAGGAAATCTTTTGAAATGAGAGTTTCCGACATTCTTCGGGTGTTTGTTGGGTACCCTTCGTTTCAGCACCCCACAGAGACCTTATCGCAGCAAGAATCTCGAAAATGTTTAGAGCTAGGTGTCTGCCATAAGACTAATAACCTTCAACTACTTGTTGAGCTCGCAATCCATGCATACTTACCTTCATTGTGATCCACAATTGAGATAGTCTCGCAGTATGGATGCAGACAGTTCTGTTTGCGAAGTGAAGTGAAATTTACTGCGTTATTGCATTCCATCGTAACCGCATCTACAAACTTGAAAATATTAGACAATGATTTTTTTCTACGCAATTCAGTGCTGATACACATATTCACCCACATGTTTTCAACCTATTTCTTTGGCAGATGTGTTAGCGATCAAAGTAGTGGAACGACTGCCTTCTTGTGAGTTTGCCAGTCTCTCATACACAAATTCCATACTCGAATTATGCCTATTTATTTTATGAATTCCACATCTATATTTTCACAAGTTTTCTCAGGAAAACATGATGCGAAGATTTATAAATTCTTAAGTAGTTTTTCGAAAGCAAACTAGCCATCGATGATGAAGCAAAAACAAAAGCACTTCGAGAATAAATAATATGTGATTGGTAAGGTGCTCTGGGATGGGCTGCGTACGCTCGATGGGACGGCTATGTTAAAGGCAGCACCCACGATAATCTTCATCTTCGAGCTTTTGGAAGTTTTCAAATCTAAAGCATAGTCCCGACAATTCTGCGACAAAAATGGTGTCGGAGGTCACGGCTTACGCTAGATATTATAAGTAGAACTCCAGTACAACAGTACAAACCAGCCTGCTGGTACGAGTTCTCCTGTTTTGCAGGCGTAGCATTGGAGCGACACTTGACACGGATCAGCTGTTTTTGCCTGCCGCCACTAAGTTTTTCCTATGAAAAAAAATCTTTTCTGCGCTCTTTTCACCTCAGTTCATCTGCTATTTTGGTCATAATTGCCTGGAAAACTTTCTATTTTCACGTTTCAATAGTTGTTTACTCTTTTCCGGCTCGTATCGTTTAACTGTTATCTCTAATTGTGAATTAGCGATATTTGGTCTTGTCCTTTGCCTTACATTTTCTGTTTTTGCTTCACGGATACATTTGTGCAACTGTCATCCTTCCTTTCTGCTATTCCCGTTCTCTTTTGCTCGAAAACACCGCAAATCCGGGTAAATACCCAAATTCGTCAAAAAAGTACGTGACGACTGAGGCAGCACTATCGACTTTTTGGTCAGGTCCGTTCCGCGCAACTCGACCATTCCGACCTAACTTAGCGAAAGGACATTCAAAAATCGGCTTTTCAGAAGTTTTAACAAAATTGACCGATACCCTCGTGTTAACCGTAGTCAAAAACTTAAGACTGTGCTAAAATCTCGATGACAAAAATTTTCGTGGGTGCTGCCTTTAATGATCAATAATGTTTCCAAAGTATAACAAATTGGAGGGGTGAACTGCAAGTCGTGAGCATCTTTCCACTCTGATGAAAATCGTCTACCAAAGTGTCACTAGCGATAACCCCAGAACAGTCCATTTCAATACACAAGAGATGTTTGAGATACGTATCATGGAACGCAGCAAATCCAAGTTGGCAAATCCGCATCAACTTCCTGCCTCACTTAACATTTTGTGCTCAACTGGATAAATAATTATTGGGTTGGGGAATAAGTTCGTGCGCTTTATTCAATTCAATATTTCATGGTGATTTGAACTTCAACTGATTGCAAGTCATAAACTGTTTTGTAGCTCTTGCTTTGCTCTTTACCATAATCACAATGATGCCTTTCAATTCCCGTTGCACCATCTTTTCTATCGCATGGAATATGACCCTCCAACTCGACAATCCACCACCGACTGTCGCTTGACTTCAATCGTGGATCGAATGTAGCTCAAGTGGGGAGGAATGCAAACTGCGTTCATAAACCTTCACTACTGAAAGGACACCTTAGAAGTGGTATACCATCTTTTTACAGAGCAAATATCGCCTCGAATTTGTCCTTCGTTCGGGACACCCCATTTGTGGGACATAGAGACAATTATCCCCCTAGGGTCGCTCCACATGCAAGGAAGAATCAGTACTGATGCAGACTTTCAACAACAAGCAAGTTTATCTAACGCATTCCGTGTGAAACCCTAAAATGCTCAAGGTGGAGTGATCATTCACATTGGGCATGCTCGACTTTTCTGCGCAAAATTTGGCCGAATTGACTACCAAAAATCTCGGATGTGGGATTTCCACTACTGCCTATTCTATTGGTCTAGAGAAGTCATATACCCCATAATTCATTAAATTCCTAGTGCATTTCATGACGTTTGCTACAACAGTTTCGGTGGCGGGCTACAATTTGAGTAGTATCAAACAACGCAATTTTCTATAGACATGGAGCTGAGAAAAAACCTGGCTCTGGCAGCATTGACAGAGAAGGAAGAGAGCTACAGAACCGAATTAGTACAGTTCATGCTGCGTTTGGAAAATGGTGGTCTCTGTCCTCATAAAAAAGCGCACGAACTTATTCCCCAACCCAATATGTTAGGCGAGATTGATCTACCTGGTTCCCGTTTCATGAATTTCAACCCTGGAATGAATCCGCCGGACGACACTGTTTCAACTGACCCCCGGATCAAGAGAGTCTCGCAGACCTCGTCAAATCTCCGCTGAAGCACAGACAAAAGTGAACTCTGACATCCTGCTTGTGTACACCTCGGATGCGAAGTGTTAGGGAGTTCTCTGACTTCACCGGTCCCGCCAGAACCGGCGAAAACACTCAACGGCGACAATAATATGGATGCGTATTGACTGATCGCCACAATCGCCGCTAGCG
>JARK01001508.1:16899-41878 GCA_000688135.1 Ancylostoma ceylanicum | reverse complement strand
CCCCTCCTCCTCCTCCCACAAAAGGTACGCGAAGCAATGGAATTTGGACCAGCTTACTTACCGCAGAACAGTCTGATTGGAAAGGGTACTCTGAAGCGAAAATTCTAGGTATTCTTCTGCGTTCTATAGTCAGTGCATTTGTTTATACGCCAAATTTCTAGACGTTGGTATCAGAGAAAATACCCTTCTCAAGCAAGGATGCCCAGAGTGGTGCTTTGGCCTTGCGAGACTTGGCACTTGTCGCTATGCAATCTTGCAAACTTGTGGATAATGCTGTGTTGACAAGGCAGAAAACCCAACACAATCGGGAAAAAACCTACAATGGCTACATTTAACCGAAATGCATAGAAAAACTAGGATAACTCAACAATACGTCCAAAAAATGCGGAAATTGAGAATATAGCCCAGGGGAGCAAGCTTTGCTCGAGAGTGTCTAGGATTTTCGCTTCAGAGAGTGGTGCGATTAACTAGTGAATTATGGAATCGAGGATATGCCAGGAAGAATGACAATGTTCCAAGCACGAATGGCATTATGATTAAGAGGCACTCAAGGCTTATTATTTGAGAAGAAGCGGCACAAGCCGATTCGACGTGTAGTTGAAAGGGATGTGTAGTAGTTACTTAGAGCAGTAGCTGCAGCACAAGACAGTAGAAGAATTAGGAATGGACTACACGTTGCAAACGTCATAGCAAGTCTAGTGCACTCAAAATTTAACTGCAGTGAAATTGTGTTGTCTATTTATTCCGTTATTTTCGTTCGAATGGGTAGAATACCGGTATACTCCACGCTGAGTACAGCGTCAGAAGAGAATCAGCATGAGATTGAATGGGGGACTCGAAGAAAATTTTAGCAAAACATGATCTTCATGATCTTATCTTGTAGCATGGACACTAATACGGTACACAGTGGTAACTCATCAAAATCAAAACGCACCTGACGGGTATGCGGTTCTTCGCACCTTCAGGAATTGTTGAATAGTCTTCCTCATATCACTTGACAAGTGTTTGATTGGAGAAGCACAATGATAGCACCAGTTCTCATCTAAATAGTAAAAGTAAGATCCAAATGTTAAGCAAGTTGTACTCCAGAGGGTTGAAGGGATTTTATTTTTCGCTTAAGAAAATTATGATACTTGTTGTCCTATTCACGTGCACAATACGGTGTTAGAGTACGTATACTGTAGGAACTGGTTCGGAGGTGAGACTTTCTTTCTGCTTCGGTATGTCAGTGAATTCGATGTTTTTACAGTGGACAAACAAGTTCCTCCTTCACTCGAATTCTCGGAGTTCCACCCTCACGTTTTTGCAGCAGGTCGAGCGTATCAGGTCGGATCAAAACACTGCTGGCATAAACACTACTCTGTCTGATAGAACTTCGATTTTGGAATGAAATCCTCTATAACGGTAAGATTTTTGAATAAACTAAATAACAGTGGCCGTCACCTGGCATGGGTTTTCAGAACAGGAGTCACTGAAAAGTAATAAACATAAGTAATTAGAAGTGAGCCAACACAAAAGACCCATTCACATTTGGAAACAACTTTTATAAGCAGTTTTGGTTGAGCCCCTCCTCAAATTCACTCCAATGCTTTCTCTCGAAACTTCAGTCATATCTGATGAAATTTCGATCGGCACTTCTTCGTCAACTCTTTGTTATACCAATCAAATTCTTAGTGATCTTGTCGAATCACCGCTGCAGCTGACATTTTAGCAAAAAGAAAAACCGCCCGAGAAAAAAGGCAGCATTTCATCCCTGTGTGCGGAAAGGCTCTAATGGAACTAGTATATGTCAACAGCATGCGTTAGATTTCTGGTGAAGTGCTTAGAATTTCCAGATATTCACTCCCACAGGGACCTTCTGAAACTCTACAGAAAGAGTGTATCCCAACAGACGTCTTAAGGACTCACAGGTAGTGCTCAGAGAATGTTAGAATGGTTTAGGAAAACACTAATATAGTGGCGCCTTCATGCAAGGTTCTCTCGAAATTCATGGGTAGCTTACAAAGGAAGGATACGCTTTTCCGTTGCGCACTCACCCGAACAAACGTTTCTCATAGTAGCTTACACTGTGAATGTGCGGGATGAGAGGAACTTTTCTCGTTCGCTGCGCTCATTCTTAGCAGTTTCTTTGTTCTTCGCAGTAGCATCCCGTAGTAGCTTACCACACATGCTTACAAAAATTTCGAGCATAACTGTAACCAAATTGGTGTCAAAATGCCAAGCCAAGAATACATTTCAGAACGACGCCAAACGCGACAGAGGTGGAAATCCAGGTGAAAGGTCTCTAAATAATGAAACAAAACGACGTTTTGAGCAAATAGCGAACATATTGGAAAAATGCAAAACATATGTTGATGACGGGGATCGGGCCAGGTTGGATTCTCCTATTGGGCCCACAGTAGCACGGGCTCAGAATGATGTGAGCACTGCGCAGGAAAACCCTCATAACTTTTTGCATTTTGTCAAGGAATCAGTATATCTTTTCTTATAGAGTGAGCGACTTCTCACTGTACCACCGCGTACCGTTGATGTCGTCCGAGAAGCGTCCGTTCGGATGACATGAGCGCGCGACGGAAGAGCGTTTATAACTTCTTTCTCCTTGCCATTAAGCACCTGAGGGCAACATATTCATAATCAGCGTCCCCGATTTCACATAGTGACCTGCGATTCACATCGAAAATCCACGGCCATCTGGTATCCTTCCCTCGTTAGTCAAAAAAATGTCGCAGCAGTTCTCGCTCAAGTCGATGCCAGTGTTTTTGCGCTTGAGAGTAGATGGAGCAGACAGAATGGATGTTTTTAAGTCATTTCTAAATAGAACACTCAAAATCACCCCAGTATCAGTTCTTAAATTAGCGAAAAGTGGTTCATTAAAAGAGAGGCGGCAAGAGAGCAAATCAAGTGGAGTTGCTGGCTCAGAGGTGTATAGAACTGAGCACTTTCGGAAGAGGAGACGAAGAGGGAATGAACACTTCTGTGGTATTTCAATTGCTTTCACCTTCTATAATGGATCATTCCACTAACACAAAAAATTACTCTGTCTTTCCACTATGAGCCTACCATGATTTAACCCGATTCCCGCCTTCGGCAAGGTCACCTCCACTTTGGTATCCTGATCCTAAAGCCTTGATAGATGATAGAAAGAGGACACAGCTTTCTCTGCCTATTGTGTTAAGATGGAACCTGCGAGCGATGATCATAGCGTTAGGGATGTCGTGCTCAATGGCTATGGAGGAGGTCTCATTTCCACAGGGAGAGGATAACTTTTCCAAGGATGGGCATAGCGCTGTGAAATAGAGTTCAAGCTTTATATCCTATCTGCCGAGGAAGAGTTATGTCGTTTTTGAAACCGCCAGTTTTAAACGAAATACAAAGATTATTCTTACGTAGCAGCTAAAAATCACCCTGATACTATTATAGTTCTTGTTCAACTGGAACTCTCTCGTTAACACGCTATGAGATCAGAAAAACTAGAACTACGCTATGCTTTTCCTGTGTTAATTCAAACTTTTCCCGGAAGTTCAGTTGTATATTCCTAGAAGAGAATACAGAGGCTTTTTCTGCAGATTTACTTGGAATTTTCAGAATCAGGACCCATCATGCAATGTGTGTAAGGCAAGTGAAGGGGCTTTCAGACTATTGCCGCGGCGGCAGCGTCACGACGGCAAAAGTTGTCACTGTGTGACAAAAATCACAAAATTCGGCTATTCTCAGAAAACTTAACATCATGTCTTGCATGGAGATTAAAAGATGCAAATCCCACGACTAAGACATGCGTGCTCATGCTAAACACGGTATTTTCAAAGCAATAGTTCTATATCAGCTATGGTAAATCCATGGAAAACTCATGCATACCCATTCAGAAGCTAATGGGCTAAGGAAATCGTGGGTTTTTCGTGCGTTTTGTATTAAATATTCATCGGATTTTTGGAGACGCACGGGTTCTGCATGAGTACGCATTGGATTTGCGTGGGTATGCATGAGTTTTTCATGCATTTGACCATTGCTGCTATAGAATTATTGGTTAAAAATTGCACGATCATGCATGTGCTAATCGTTGAATTTGCTTCTTCCAATCTCATGCAAGACACGATTTTTAAATTTCCCGAGTTCCATGCTGTACGCCGCCGGGCGACGTCGCTGAGCGTCGCCGCGGCAAAATTCTGAGAGCCCTTCAATCCCGCTCTGCTCCACATTTTCTCAGGTTCCTGGTGCAAATCTATGGAATTCTCGGTAGTTCTGATTAAAAACTCTACATTCTCGATCTCTACCAAGACTTTTCCATCAGAGCGTAAATTGAGCGATGAAGATGACAGATGTTCAACTCACCATCAGCGCCTTTGCTTTCCCTATTTGGTCTTGGTTCCTCACTTTGGGGAATGATGCGCCTGTCTTCCACTGGAACACTATGTTTCATCGCATACTTATCTCGTTGTTGCATTCGCATCTCTTGCTCGAAAGCTTTCTTCTCACTGTCAATTATCTGAAAAAAAAACTGATCCATTTCTTTCTCAAATCACTTCATTACATGGGAAACACCGTTTGTTCGAGGGATCGCTTCTGACCATGCACATCTGAGATTTTCAAGAAATGCATTGGGAAACCAGATGTCTGCTGACGTATGTGATATTCTGTCCAGCATGTGAAAATCTTACCGGAAACGTGGAAAGCCACACCTACCACTGCTGCATTTCTTTATTTGTTACCAAATCTTGACCACCACAGCTCGTTCATATGTATGGCTAGTGAGACAAAATGATCGGCGATAGCTATAGCGATCTTGAAAACGAGGGGACTCTTCTTTCCAGAAAGAGGGAAAATGCCCATCTATTAGGATGCCGGGAGTAACCATCGAAAAAGGAAAGGGAATGTACTGGAACACATCTTTTGTTACTTCCTGAAGTGCTTCTATTTTGTCCGTTTCACAGCCATGACAATTTCTATTTCTATATATTCCGAGCTTCTGATACGTCGGGCTTTGAATTTACCTTCCTAATCAAGTTTCTTCTAAGAGAATTGTTGTCATTATAGTATGTTTGTTGAAAAGTGCGTACAACATGGTGCAGCCTGCTACGTTTTCAAAGAAAGTGAAATTGCATACGCTGGACAAAATTTTTCAAGCATAGTATTCTACCGGGCAGATTAGTACACATGCGGGATATGGGATACCGCACCGGCATAGCTGATATGCTAATGTATATGTAAACTCTAGAGTACGTTATTGAAGCAAACAGTCACTCCAATGATCCTATACATCAGATGCATTCGGTAACATTGCAGAAATTTAAGGCCGGATGACCCGTAAGCTACATATTTCATTTCATTCTATCTAATACGCCTCACAAAATGCTAAAAAGGGGAAAACATATTCAATAAATCGACTTCGATTGAGTCGAAAATTCTCATATTCGAACAATAGAGAGCAGTACTCCCTGGAAACGATAATGAGAAGAGCAGTAGCACGTCCTCTTCTTCGAGTATTCGTCAGATTTTATTCGGGCTCCCTTATATCAGGGAGCACGAAGGTTCCAACAAAGGTCAACGCACAATTTATTTGCGAACACGCTTTCACACAAGAGCATTTTTGCCTAATTCATACAATGTCCTCTAAATCTGGATAGAGTAGCGCTGATCAGCTGTGGAGAAAGACACTAACGAGTCATGCATCGCGAAGCTTCAATCGTAACGCGTCGCTCGACAGTGTATAACCTCTTCATTGTCGTTATCTCTCTATGCACAAAATTCTACAGAAAAACCTAGGCTTTTATTCAAGAGGAGTGAGTCGTTTACGTTCAGGCACGGTTACCTGAACTTGTGCATATTGATGTTCTTGACCAAGGTCGAACTCAATACTGAAAATTTTACGATCCTTTAGACTGCTTACAACAAGTGCCATTCAACACTTCTGATAAAGTCAAGAAACGCAATTTTTAGAGAAACAGTAGATGAGCGTAGTTTTTCACTCCTGATTTGCACTGCTGATTGATGCGTCCGCTCCATTTTTTTTTTTGCAAAGATTATATGTGAGGCGCAGCACCCCATTATTGTTAGCCACATTTGAGAAGACCCTCGTTGAAGAGGAGAGGCAGGGTTCGGGCCGCAGGGTGCCTGCCTGAAGAACGAAGGGCTTACCTTTCCACCTAGACCCTACCTTGTACACTGACCTTAGTGTTTTCACGTGAGCACCAGAAATGGGCGTAACTCCTCGTATTCAGAAAACCTAAAAAAAAAAAACGTGTTCTGCATAGGTGCGCGTGGGTTTTGCATGGGCTTGAGAGAATCGTAAGTTTTTCATGGATTTTGCATGGGATTTGCATCGTATTTGGAGACGCATTAGTACGCATGGGTTTTGCACGGATCTAAGCATTGCTAAAAACGATTGATTTAAAAAAAGACACTGTGTTTTCCATGGAATTAAATCAGGAGTTGCACTGATATGCATGGGTTTTGCATCGATATGTAAATGAACTGGTTATTTGAATATTTTCTAATAATTATTGCCGTTGTGACTTGACACTCAAAGGTGATTTTTGTCAGAAAAAACTCACTGGTACTCACTTGAATATGGCAAGAGTTTGTAGGTTTTTCTAATTTATGAAAATACCAGTCTGGTCGTCCGCCTAACTCCGGACTTCCAGACTTTTCCTAATGCTCGCTTCGCTCGCATGAGGTTACCTCACATTCATCCTTATACGCTCATACCCATGCAAAATTTTTGATATAGTACGTTCCACCTCCTTTTCATTGCCTTCTTCCCTCTGCGAAACTCCTCCAATTGAAAAGATCTAAATTCGCCTTTCAGGGCAACTTTGTCTTTCATTTGTTTGGAGTAACAATTTTTTTACTACATATACATAACCGATTCTCAATTCGGAATGGCCACGGGAAATGTTGATTGTCCTTCGCCTGTTGTGAGTGATGAAGCGATAAAGCCAGTTTGAATCTATACATAATAGAGGACGGTGCGGGGTGCTCAAGCACAGATGAGAGAAGCAAAACGATGGAGGAGAGGTGGGGTGGAAAGAACCACACGGAAGGGATTATTCTTGGTTCGCAGCGAACCCATCGAGGCAAAGATGGAACTAATTCGTAGCATTTTATCACTACCCGGGCACAGGTGCACCTCTCCTACATCAGTTGGTACGTTTACATGCGTTTCTCCACTTTCAGACGCCAGCGCACCCTTATCACCCCATTGGACACATCTCATTCACCATCCTACTGCACGGGATACCTCAATCGGACATCAAGCAGGAGCTGATTTAATCAAAAGCAGTGAGAAAGGAAATCCTGGGTGCGCCAAGCGGTGGAGGTGTACCGCGCGTCATACATACGTTGCTCGTACCAGAGCAAGATTTTTGCATCAAGCCCATGGCACTCACTGTGCCTTTACACAAGCAAGGGTTTGTGGGAAGGATTCTAATCGATGCACAACACACGTGAATCCATGCAAGATCCAGGTTACTTCATGCAAAACCAATTCACACTCCATGCAGAACTCGGTTCTCAATAGAGAGCGCCTGTGATTCACCGTTTTCACTCATCGGTTTTCGATTCATTCCTATTTTTGCCCCTTGTTTTACGCTCTGTGACGTGCGAGATTTGACATGGAAACAGAACAGCCTGGAAAAATAAAGCAAAAGTATAATTGAGGTCGTCCTTTCGAGTAGTGGCGAAACGAGGTCGGCGCAAAAAGTCCCTTTCTGGTAATTTTCTCTCATCATCTTCTGAATGAGAAATTATGTTTTATGCTGCTTGGGAAAAACTTATGATTCCCAGAAGGGCTTATCTCTCTCTCCAAAACACATTTACAAGTGATTTTCGAGAGTTTTGCTTTGGTTTAAAAACGGTGATGATGTGCACGTATCTTGCATATTTAGCGCTTTTCTTGGCAAGCAAACCCAGTGCCATATCTCAGCTCCGGATTGAATCAACAGAACGAAATTCGGATATGAAATGAGGCAAGTAGAATCTTTCTGAAGCAGATAAAGGCTAACACGACCTATAACGTGGCTAGATTACCGAACTTGACATTCCACGTTTTGCCAAATTTGTTGAATCAAATTTATCTCCACCTTACGAAGGATGAATGAAGGTACTATGGATTAGAAATATGTCGGACAAGAACAGCTAATAAGAAATTTCGTCACATTTTGTTTCGTGACAAACATAACGATCCATTGCTGAGGTATATATAAAATGCAAAATTCCATAACAAAATGCTCCTGATCATATCTATCTGATTAGCTCGTCGATAGACAGCTAACCGACAGATTATATCTATACAGAGGGGCCACAAGTTATTGTACAACGTTCGCCTTTTTATTTCTCTGCCAGGAACCCAGGTTCAATTCCATTCTTTCTCACGCCGAACAAAGAAAGGATCGAAGTATCCTGCACTCGAGACCGGGATTTCTGGGATAATTTTGTTTTCGAGCAATTGACCTTGAAACAAATTTTTGAAAAACGTGGGTCGTTGTGGCATTTTCTCCTGCAAAACCAACCAATTCTTGGAAAAGCGGTTTATTGCTCAGATGCTCCTCAAAGCGCAAAAAGAGGTCTTTCCTTTGATACCCGAGATTTTATATGACAGCGCATTAAAAGAAATATGGGAGCAAAAACTACGGCTACTCCATGAACCCAATCATGGCCAATTTGCACCAAACTTGCCATCGAGAATTTTTTTCACTAGAAAACAAGGAGTTGATGTGATCTGGAAACTAGGAGAAAATGCTACAACATGGTTATGCATTCCCATCAATAGGCTCAGATATATTCGAACTGTGCTCCTCGAAACCTACATATGGCTTAGTTTTCTCATCCAAGCAACTTTTGAAACAGCCTCGTCCTGTGCTCTTATCAACACTAATCTCGACTGCGTTTCGCAAGTGTTCGATGTCATGAACATGAGACGAGTTTTTATTCCATCTAAACCCGTTGTGAAAAATTATTTTCGTAGCTAGATACTTTGATTGGGAACTGCAGGCCGAGTCTGTACACTTGACGGCACCAAAAATCCACAGTGAAAGTTTACGAGCATTTTCTCCTTTATCTCGCAAGTTTCCAGGGCACTTTTCTGATCGGAAAATAGAGTAAATCCAGCTCTATCAAGCGAGACCTAGCGCGACGAAAAACATGTCACTGCTGCAAAGGAATAGGCCAGCAAACATTGCACAATAACTTATTGTGCCCCTCCCCTGTATAGAAGTTGTGTCTGAACACAAAATTCGAATTTTCAAATAGGCCATACCAGCGATGTTCCCGAAATTAGATCAGAATTCCAGTTGGCTTGAACTTAAACACAATTCTCCTATGAGTCATTTTTCAGGAACTCGAGAGCTTTCCATTGGCCGTTTCAAAATTTAATCTTTGGGCCATTCCCAAAGACTTTTACTTTTCATACGAATTTTGGGACAAGAACCAAAAGCAGTGTTGTCGCTGCTCTTCAAATAGTCGCAGTTGTAGATTTTCTCCACTTTTCTGCTAGCACATTGTTCTCTACTCACCAGTGTCTCGCTAAACAATTCACGGGAAAAAAAACCTACTAACTTCATCAAAATATTAGCAAAATATTATTGACTTTGTCGAAAACGTTAGTAAAAATGATTTTTTTTCTGTGAGAAACTGATTTTCGAGATGGGGAAACTGAAGATCTGAGCGAAGAATGAAATATATAGTTACATAAGAAATGCATTTTTTTTTTGTTCAACTTAATTCATGAAAACACTCAGGTGATAGAAGGATAGCACAAAGCTGTCATTGTCAATCAGAGGCCCATCCGTGGTCAAGCAAGCACTGCACTGTTCAAAAGTGAGCAAAGGAACAATAAGATCTCAGGTAAAAGGCAGCCCAAGAAGCAGTGAGATACATCAACAACGGTGTAAAGTTAACTTCAAAGCAACGTAAAAGCTGTTTGAAGCTAATGATGGGGATATAGTGTTAGCACTACCGTTCGAACTAATGCTCGAATGAATGTTTCGGAATTAATGTTGCGTGAATATTCAAATTATTCAAAAGCGATTCGAGTAATTTAGAAGTTTACAAATCTGTTCAACAGGCTATGTGTTCTGCGACTTCATTTACAGTTAGATGAAAAGTCGCAAAATTTCAGAACTTGAATACTCAAGAAGCAATTATTCGAATGATTCGTAAGGTGCGAATGTTTGACGACCCAAACATATGGAAGACAAACAACACTATGTCAGCTGAGCATATGGACGTATTCGTAACTGCGCAACAGTTAACTATTTCTATTTCAACTGTTTTATCGTCTCTCTATCGCAGTTGCATACCCCGTCCTGGAAATCCAAGGAAGTCCAGAAAAAAACCTGGAAACTGACGCAGTAGCTGCGCCCGATAACCGACACGTACTAAAACTTTGTTGAACTCGCGGAGTGGATTTTCCTGTCCGCTCAATAACACTCGAGAAAACTATGGCCTTGTAATGGCCGTCGCGAAAAAAAACTGCGTCGTATAAAAAAAGGGTTCGAAAAAACCTCACCATGGCAATCCTTTGCGCCTCATCGTTCTCCGTCCAAACGGCGCTTGTACAGATAACGAAACTCAAAAGAAGCAGGACATTGTTTAGTTGAATATAACGACGACACATACAATGTACCAGTTCCGTGCAGCAGTAGTAAGTAGCACGGTGGAAACAGATCTAGTTTGAGGGGAGGACCACGAGCAGAATACGATCGATAGTCTCCGGTCCGACCTGTTGCCTAATACAGAGCATTCAACCTTGACCTCGCTATCTCGCTCGAAACTCGCAGCGACGTTCCCGCATGCACTTGACATTCTCCTCTTCATGCTTCAGAGAACCTCGACATTTCAAGTTCACCTATGAGGAGAAACCTCCGCTTAGAAATATCGTCATTGCTAAGCGACAGTGATTTTTCCTGATGACGGTGCGCCCTCCTGAGATAGGGTTCCAGGAAGTAGCAGCATACAAGCTTACATGGCCTAAGACGAGGAGGGTCTATTTATTGGGTTGGGCAATAAGTCCGTGCGGTTTTTTCGTATTATATTTTCAGTGGGAATTAAACTTTGTTCAATAACACATGAGTAACCATTTTATAGCTCTTGATCCACTCTTTGTAAATATTCTAACTGAATTCCTCAAATCTCGCCACACCTCATTTTCTATTGCATGGACTGTGAAGCACCATTTCAACTAGGGCGACAACCTCTGATCACTCCTGCTGCTGGACTTCTATCGTGGATTGAATGTAGCTCCAAAGGCAACAGCTATCAAGGACATAGAAAGAGAAACAGTTACTGTTGAAATGACGGTGCAGAAATGGAGGCCCGCCTTAGAGAGAGTAATTTTATCCCAAAGGTTGTCCCCACTCTAAGTTTGGAGTTTGAAGAACAGTGAGATGTTTATTCGCTAGGTTTTGCTGGATGTAAAAAACCCATCAACGATGGTAAATCTCAGCAACATCTACGTTCAACCGATTCACTTCGCAAAAAAACTTTGAAGGGCTCAGTACGAGATGCCCCCCCCCCCCCCATCACAGTGAGAAGGCGCGTCTCCTCCGAGCAAATTCTACTAAAACGGTAACCGAGATGCTAGAATAAAAGTTAAAACAACTCATACAACGTCTACAAGCCTGTAGCAGTCTTCAACCACTCATTTTGTTTATTCCATTAGGAGCTCTTCAGAGTTTCATGCAAAAGTTGCAGTTGAGTGTCAGAAATTGGGCCGTCGGCTTTTCATAAAGAAAGAACAGAGGAGCTGTCCCGTGTCTAGTAGCATTGATAGCGGAGGAAAGGAGTTACATATATCATTTGTCGTGATTGATGTTCTTCGTGGAAAGCAGTGCTTCCAGTACCCCTGGAAAACCGCACGAACTTATTGCCCAACCCAATACTGTTTAGTGCACGCACTCGCATTGTGCCCACTGAACCAAATGCAGTGTCTATGGCAATGATTCAAGAGGAAACCAGAAACGGAATCCGTGTATTTTCTTCGCTATTTCCACACAGCTCAGTCTACACCACTTGACATTAATGTACAGACTGGTGTATACGTTAATGTGCAACGTTCATTGGAATATCTCTCCATCCTGCAACGCCAATTTGCATTGGCTTTCGTCTTTTATACGGACGAAGAAATAAGGCGTTTACGAGTCAAACGAATTCTCGCTGAAGCCATTCACCCTGGAGTAATTCGTCATGACACACATTTCCAAGAAACGCTACTCTAGATGGTGTTTTCATAATACCCCAAAACCCAGAAAATCCCCAAGAAAATCATTCCTACTTATGTAAGCCGAAGTGACCGGAGATATCCATGTTTTCTCATTGAATCGATGTGCTGAAAATAGGACAAGAACAATCGCGGCTACTTTGAAATTACGGGCACTCCAATGAGTGCACCTGCAGGCACCAATGATCAGCACTTGAAAGTTCTCGCTACAATTTCTCACTATTCCGCAGCTTCCAACGAGACTTTGGAATCATAAAGCAGCATGGACTCAGCGCATTCATCTACATTTCGGAGCAGCTAAAAGTGGTGAAAAAACGGTGAGAAATAAGTCAGCAAACACTGTACAGTAGGTCGTGCCTTGTGTTTCTCCACATTAAAGGCAGCACCCGCGGAAATCCTTGCGTTGGAGATTTCTCGAATTTCGGGGTTTTTCGGGACAGCAAACTCATACGCAGGGATGAAACTGCATGAAAAAACGCTAGAAACGCAAGAAGTGAAGGCGCTCTTCCCCACTTGTCGAAGGCGCGGACGAGTGCTCCGGTGTAGGGTGTGCGCGGGTCCCGCCACGAAACCCTGTGAATGGTACGAATTGCACGCATCCACTGCGGTAGACCACCCACTGCGATAGCGTTAACCGGCGCATCGTAACGTAGAAAACCCGGCGTGGCCGCGACAACGATCCTTATTTCTCTGCAAGTAGGTCATCATTCCTTGTATTCGTTTCACATTTGTGATATGCTCACTCTCTATTTTACAAATTGCACCTCAGCTCCGAGTCGAGGATTTCGGCTGGTGCTGCCTTTAAATAAGCAGTTTGGAATGGTTCCTCGTTGCTCAGTTGGAGGAAGAAATGAAGATTTGTTCTAGAGTTAGGATTGATTCCCTCTGGAGCGCTTTCTCTTGAAGGAATCGGCTACAGCACATAGTCTTGGAAAATATTGCTCTTCATAAGTTTTTACCATAAAATCCATACATCTCTCAAGAAGTTTCGAAGGCATAAGACTAACTCCGGGTCTTCTTTGTAATTGTGAATCTGTGAAAAGCAAGAAAAAAATCCTCGTCAAAACAAGTACACGTAACTATAAGCATTATGTTTCAAAGGCCTGTGTCATCGAGTCAACGACGAATACTGTGATGTAACCCCGTGTAAGAGAATCCTTGAGAGACAAATATCATGAGGCAAACATTCCACAATTGCTGTTTACTTACAATGCCCAGGAAATAGAGAATATTCCATAGCTTCTAGAAACGAAAATCCATAAAATCGAGCATCACCTCCTACTAGTCTCCTGCTCATATTTTTCGTTCGCTGCTACGTAATCACTAAGTATGCACGCATATTAACGAGGTGTAACTCGTGCGCTATAGAGCGAGATTTTTTTCTGGAAGACCCCATGGACCTCAGTTCAAGGGCATAGCAGGATGGAGGTGGTTGATTTGGTTTAAAAAAACGGTTAGAGAGAGTAATGCAAGAAAATCTAGGTAGTGTAATGATCTCCATCTCCATTGTTGTTTAAAACCGTGCAGACTTGTAGTATTTGAAATAGTTGTTAGGCCCCAACCAGGCTAGTACAGGGGCTGTAGGTGAAACAATTTATTGAAATAGGCCTGCTGAGACAATAAGGTCTTCTTCAGAGGCCTGGAAATCATGTTGAAATACCCACAAGGCATTTCAAACATTTTATCTGGTATATCATATTTCATTGTGAACAATCTCCTACTTTACTGTATGGGCAACCCACACATTGGTTAATTATACACTGCCTGTCGTAGAGTGTATTCCGCACTGACAGCCTTTTAATGTTATCATTGGGAATGAACGTTATTCTGCATTTGCGTCGGTTCCCACATTGTGAACTCCTATGAGTTCGTAAATGCCATCCAGCATTGTCGGGTTCCAACTTCAGCGTGCTACGTGAGCTTCGATGCAGTTTCGTTGTATACGAACACATACAACAACGCAGCTGTGAAAGCACTGCTCGAACTCCTAAACAACCATAGCAAAGAAGTGAGCATGTGGGGCTTTTCGAACAACGACATTGAGATCCTTCTGGAAGCTACGCTAGCATGTAATGTATTCCGCTTCAACAACACCTTTTACGCCCAAAAACGTGGACTTGCAATGGGAATTCGCATTGCCCCTTTGCTCGCCATTGTGTTTCTCGATCACATCGAGAAAGCGTCGCTAACGAACGGAATAATATTTTATAAGAGGTACATCGATGACGTGTTCGCAATTGGTTCGTCACTTTCTGTTGTGACTTCAACGCTCGCCAAACTGAACTCGATGGATGTGAACATAAGGTTCACAATGGAAGAGCCTGGCAAAGACGGATTCCTGCCGTTTTTGAACACTCGAGTTCGATTCTGCAATAGAAGGTCGGAGATTCGCTGGCACAGAAAAGCACCGTCAAAGAATATCATGCTGCATTCACGAAGTGCTCATCCGATGTAGCTCGGAATTTGAAAAAGACCAGTGAACGAATTGCAGCGAACGACGAAGAAAGTGACAAGATGATCCGAAGACTTCTGTCTGAGAATGGTTACAAAGATGGGAACATGAACACATGGAGACCTCATTCGGCTCCTGATGGAATCGCACTGGTGTTGCCGTACGTCAATGAACACATCTCAAAGCAAGTCAACATTGTCGTAAAAAGAAGCGGGCTCCCAGTGCGACTAATATTTCGACCTCCTCCCACTCTGAGAGAAATTCTCACGTCATCCCGCATATACGAAAGCCGATGCGATATTGAGGACTGTCAATACTGCACTGATCGCAAAATCTGCCACCTACGTGGAACGGTGTACATGATCACGTGCAGTACATGCGGCCAGCGATATATAGGAGAAACGGGACGACCACTGAGGGAGCGGCTGAATGAACATCGTCGAGCACTTACCAGCCCGCAATCATACCCTGCTAACAGCTTCTCCAGACACCGCACAGCGGTGCACACCCGAGAACCCCCTCCACTTCTCGAAGTCACAGTGCTGCACCGCCACCTCGAACACCCCGTCGAAAGGAAGATCATGGAGGCCCGAGAAATAAAGCGGCACCGTCCGGAGATTAACAGTAGGGATGAGCTGGCTGAGACCATAACACTCATTGCTTGACACCGACCGCTCTACCAGTCCGGATATTATAGTTGTTTATAGTATCTATCACTGTTTGGAGGAGTGTCATAGGATGCCGGTCCCAGAACGAAAGTCCCTAAAATTCGGCCAGCCGACTCACAGTCTGCGCATCAGGGCTACCATTGTATATGAGTCCCGCCGCGTCATGACCCCCCCCCCCCTATGCCTGCTGTTTTCGGGCTTACGGCGCTTTATTAAAGAGATGTGGGATCATCTGAAGCATCGCATAGCCTTTCGATTGCGTTTGTATCTAGCGAAGTGAAGTGCAGCGGCGTTGATTAGTTTGTGATCGATCATAAAACGGCATATTTAGAGTTCTGGCAGAAAAATGGTTTCAGTGGAAGAAAATGTAGACAACCACGCCCCAGTCTATCAAAACATTGAAGTTGCCCTTACCTCAATGTTTTGTACTTGCTAACTATCTCTGTTAACTCCGGATTTATGTTCGACTATTTGTAACAACTCGGAAGCGAACTTGATCCGTATCTAATTAACCATGGTTGGGATTCGTGAAAAGTCAAGCACAAACCAATGTTTGTTGGCGTAATAGGCTATGTCAAGAACTACGTAGCAACAAAACTTGAAAATTGCTTAGCTAACCAGGTTCCACGTGATTGCGTTATCCTTGATCTTATCCTAGTTTGGCAATGACAATAGGGAAGCTCTCACTACTTGCAAAAAAATACGCTTCTTTGTTGCACTCTACATGAAATATTCAACGCATGCAAGCTTCGGGAGCGTCGTCTTGTCTTTTCTCATGAAAATGTTATGTATCGACGATGGTAATGAAAAGTAACTAAAAATAAGGGCGGAGATTACTCTACACGCTGCAACGAACGGCGATAGAATCAGGTTGACTATTTTAGGGGGAAACACGATGTGGTCAAAAAGTGGAGTGCCTCTATAGCTTCATAGCATGGCATTCCTCCATGACCCAAAGTGGACACATCGCGAAGTCATGGTGAATACTACCAGCAGTCTGCTAGCGCATGTAGTGGACACATTCATGACACAAAGTGGAGTCTTCCATGACACAAAGTGAACTTATCCCGTAGTCTTCGTGGACACAACAATGTCATTCAGAAAGTAGATACTACCAGCACTCAAGGTGAACACATGGTGGACACAAGGTAGATGGAGGTGCGCCAATCCAAGCTGGACAGAAACAACCTTGTAACAAAATAGATTCATCTAGAATCGAAGGAGAATATTTAGTTGACACATCTAGCATTCCCCGGGTTGTGTCTATCATTTTGCACCTGGATGTGTCCACTGTGTCCTAATTGTGTAGCTTCCTATTTGTGAGCGGTACTATAGACAGGAATGCAGAAATGGTGGATCTCTTAATCAGAAAGCCACAATCATAGGTGCGATAGGGTTGTGAACGCCCCTTCCTAAAAGAGAGGGGGTCACCGACTGAAACGCGTCGATAGGGGGGGGGGGGGGGGGGTAGTACTTGCATTGAGAGCATTATTTGTTGTTAAATCTGAGCGGATATTAAGATATATCATTGCAAATCCACTGTTTAACGGTTCCACCAAACCGTTTGATATCGATGAGTCACCGCACACCGGTGCAGATACTCCAGGATACTGCCTCCACACGTGGAACCAGCCGTCACATACAGAGCTGACGATAGTCCTCGGTACATCATCATGATATCGTCTACTTATACGTACACAACTACAGTGCGTATCAAAATTAAGTATCCACCCCAACATCGTCGGTAAAAAAGTTCCGAAACATCCGATTGAGACGGGACCTGTCCTGTTCACTTCAGTATGTAGGACAGCTTCTTACTAAAATATTTTCATCGGGTCACTCATGTTTACCCATAGGAAAGATGCTAACTATCACATTTTGTTTGTATCAAAATTAAGTATCCACTTCGAAGTAGATCATCTTTGTTCATCTGAATGCCGGTATAAAAGGCTGAATTTTTCGCAAACTTCACTTCTTGCACTGTGCTGTTACGCATCGTCGTAGAACCGTTCTGACCTCTGCTGAACAGGCTCAAATTGAGGACCTGCACGTCGCAGGATTATCCAACCGAACGACTGCGGCTCAACTAGATCGTTCTCATGGAAGTGTGAACAGGTATCTGCGAAACCCATCTGCATACCACAAGCAGCACAATTCTGGTCTCCTTCCACTGCNGATCGTTCTCATGGAAGTGTGAACAGGTATCTGCGAAACCCATCTGCATACCACAAGCAGCACAATTCTGGTCTCCATCCACTGCTAACTTCCTTTGATAGCAGAAGGATCAGGAGACTCGCATTGAATTTCATGTTGAGCATGGCTCAGATGTGGGCCCAATTGAGTTTAAATGTCTCAAGAATGACCATATGGAGATCCGTACGAGGGAGCACCAACATAACATGAGAAGTTATGCGGAAGGCGCCATGCCTTACTTCTCAGCGCAAAGAAACATGCATTATGCTTGCCAGAAACAGCATGACAACATAGGGCTGTGCGGTACCATAGATGGCGATGTTCAAATTTATTGCGATTCAAATCAATTCCTCAGCTTTTGCAAATCAGTTTATCTTCAGCGATGAGAAAAAATTCAATCTAGACTAGCCGGATGGGTATTGTCACTATTGGAGGGACCTGAAGAAGGAGCCAATCATGTGCTCAAGACGCAACTCTACCGCCGGCTCGCTTATGACTTGGCCTGCGTTCGGGAGCTCCGGGAAACAAGGGTTGGCGTTTGTTTCCAACAGAATGGAACCATCCGAATATGAAGAAGTACTGAGAACACGTCCTCATCCCTTTTTGAGGGGTGCTTGGCACAGTTCTCTCGTGTTCAAGCAAGACAATGCTGCCGCCCACGTGTTTCATTCGACAGCAGACTGGATTCAGGAGCACCAAATACAGGCAATGAGTAGCTCGCGTGTTTGTCAGACTGANGTACTGAGAACACGTCCTCATCCCTTTTTGAGGGGTGCTTGGCACAGTTCTCTCGTGTTCAAGCAAGACAATGCTGCCGCCCACTTGTTTCATTCGACAGCAGACTGGATTCAGGAGCACCAAATACAGGCAATGAGTAGCCCGCGTGTTTGTCAGACTGAAACCCAGTTGAGAACATGTGAGGTATAATTGTACGCCAAGTTTACCAAAACTACAAGCAGTACAACACGATGGGCAGCTTGAAGGCGGCGATTTTTGATCCTTGGGACCAGATTGACAGCGCCACCGTGCAGAACCTCGTTAAAAGTGTGCCGCGAAAGATTTTTGAGATTACCCGGAACAAAGGTGGACCGATCGACCATTAATTGTTGAGCTGTAATGATTAATCTGTCCTGCAATCGCAAGTGGATACTTAATTTTGATACAAACAAAAAATTTCCACCAACAAAAATTCCAGGCAAAACGGTGGAATATATTTGGGAACAGGAATATAGAGTTAGTGCATATCGAGAATCCTATGTAGAAAGTTTTGTTGAGTGGGAGCCAGAATGAAGCAAAATATTCACTGATTTCTGGTGGATACTTAATTTTGATACGCACTGTATGTTCTTACCCACATATAAAAATTTGGCTCTGAAATTGCATGTACTTTTCAACTATTTCTGCTTATAACAGCTTTTTATGGAAACGAATCCAGGAGACGAGGGTATTCGTGTTCTTCACCCACGTGGATGCGTGCTCGCTTCGGACGAGGGTGGGTGAGCACGATTCTTAAGCCATTCTCGACCCCTGCTCGCGCCCTTTCCAAAACACACACCATTTCGTCAAATATCTGTCTATCACGAGAATTTCCCGTTGTACCGGCTCACCCCCTTCTTTTTCAACCATAGCAAGGTTTCCCCATATATCTATTATTCTTGGGACCGAATAAAAACCGAATAATTTTGTTAATTCAATAAACAATTTAGGAAGCAATTCGAACATGCACACATTCGAAAATAAGATAGCCCTAGGGCTTTCCTTGTCTTTCATATAACACAGTGTTGGCCTCTTATGTAAAAACATGTGAATATTCCAATCTATTCGAAATATTCGATATTCGACAGCCGAAATATTCGAATTCGAATAAATGCAAAATTCTAGTGTCCCAACATTACAGACCAATACAGTGCTGTATAAAAGACAAGAAGAGCCCTAGAGTTTGCTTATTCTTAAATATCTGACGGTTTAAATTGTTTCCTGGGTTGGTAATTAAAGTGACAAAATTATTCGGTTTTTATTCGGTCCCAAGTATAATATCTATATAGGAGCGGATAGCGCATTCTTTCTTCTCGCCTCACGTATACAAAGCTCACCGGTTTCTTCGAAACGCGAAGAGAAATTTTATAACAACATTCAAACAGCGCCGTTTTTCACTAACTTGTTGCCTCCACTTTTTTGCTTATTCTTCTCACATAAACTGCCACATGTTATATGCGAGAAGGGAGAGGAAATCTTTGCGAATTGCGGTAGACTATCGTCATTGAGATCCCCTCATAAATTTCAATACTGAACTTCAAAACTTACATGCCATGTTTTTCATATCCTCATATGTTTAAAGATTTCTTCCAAGACATGATACCAATGGCTTCCTACTTAAAACCTGTAAACATGAAAACTCTACTAGGTTGAGGGTGTAACCGTATACCCTCGTCGATACCCAGATCGTTCCCCTTCAAGCAGAATTTCGCAGGTCCTTTTCCTTGTCTGCTGCAATAGTCACATTGCGCGCTCCATCTAACACTGCGCGCGCCACTACAATTTTTGCCTAACTACAGTGAGCGTCAATGGCGATGGCGGTGATCCGTCTGCGGCCTCGAACAAAACGCGGCGCGACCGCGCCGCTCGAGCGAGAATCCTCTCCGGGACATCAAATTATGGGGTTTTCTCGATAGTTAGTTAGTATTCTCATTAGTTATCAACAAATATGATGAACAACTATCAAGAAAACCCAGATAAGGTACTGCGGCGACGATTCTAGCGTTAGCGGCGCGGTCGCGCTGCGTTCTGTTCGAGGCCGCAGACGGGTCACCGCCATTGACGCCTACTGTAGGTGTGTTCTTTCGCGCAGATTCTTTTCATAATTTATTAGTCGTTTATTTGCTTGTTATTCAATTCAATTAATTTTAAATTGCCATTTTTCCCCTCCCTTCTCTTCCCAAGTTTTCGCCTCTATCCAACTGCTCGTATCTGAGGGTATTTATGGTTGATGCGCGTCAAATTTGACGCGACGATATACAATGCAAAAGAGGGAGGAGGAGGGAATTCCTAGTGGAGCGCGAATGCTCCTGGTTTTGTCGTCGCGACAGCCGCGCGAACAAAACGCGTTTCCATTTCCGCCGCATCGAGACAACGCGAAAACTTCGAGAAATTAAAGGCCGACGCGTCAAATTTGACGCGCGTCAGCCATAAATACCCTCTCTTGCGTTCCCCAGGTAGAAATTTTCATTTTCACTTGCCAGGCTTCATACCTGGTCACCTCTTTACTTTTGTGAGGGGGATCAGCTCTGAAGTTCAATGGCGACCTAATTGGCGAGAGAATGTGTTTGGCAAGACATTTTACGGGCTAAAATCTTGCTTGGCAAGACATTTTCCGGGAGAACGGACTACAAGCATGTTTAGCCNTTTGCACTCTTGGTCTGTTAGTTTTCTCTAGCAAGTCTGTTATAGATGGGCATGCTTTTGATAACTAGAGGTGACGGTTAGCTAACATGAGATGCACAGGAAATGACAACGATATGGACGAACGGTAAGCGTTGCGGAAGGGTGCCACCCCAAAACTAATAACTGTAGACATAGTCATGACACCACTCTGAAGTTCAATGGCGACCTAATTGGCGAGAGAATGTGTTTGGCAAGACATTTTACGGGCTAAAATCTTGCTTGGCGAGACATTTTCCGGGAGAACGGACTACAAGCACGTTTAGCGATACAAAGNCAAGTGGCGAGAGAATATGTTGGCGACACATTTTCCGGGTGTTTGGCAAGACAAATGGCGGGAGAAGATGTTGGCGACCCATTTGCCGGGAATAGCACATACGACGCTTCGGGTCTCGAGTGGATGCGTCGGTTCAGTCACCCAAGTTTGCGGTACGTTTGGCAGAACAGTGGCGTACAATGCGCTGGGATTCCCAGCTGCTACCAATGCAATCCAAGATTTTTGATCATGGATGTCTCCGCGATCCTTGGTGGACCGAGCGTCGTAGTGTGCGGTCGCCTGGATCCAGCGGATTCCAACGACATCCAGAAATGCACGACGTTGGCCGATGCGGGTGAAATGCAGAAGCCACTTCCCGTCGTGCATGGCATCGATGGATGTTGCTGGTGCAGTTGCCCAGATCCGAGGTACATCCTTGATCTGATCCACACTTGTTGAAATTTCAAGTGCAGTGCAAAAATGAAAGGTTCATATGACGAGGCAATAATCAGGGCTTGCATGAAGACGCATTTGGTGAGGTCCGGCAACCCATTTGGAAAGGTTTGTATGGCGACCCATTCGGTAAGGTTTGCATGGCGACCCATTTGGCAAGGTTTGCATGACGAACCATTTGGCGAGGTTTGTGTGGCGACCAATTTGGCAAGGTTCGTATGACGACCCATTTGGCGAAACATCTTGTTTGGCAAGACATTTGGTGGAGTTCGTTTGCCTGGCTAGTTGGCAAACCCGTTCCCTAGGTTGCCAAACAAACCTCGCCAAATAGGTCGCCATTTGACTTCAGAGAGGTGTCCACCCTCCCAAAGTGAGAGGGTCTGAGCTATGGCTCGGACTATCACAGCTATGGCCACAATGTACATCAGTGAGGGAGTCTGTTACCAAATAAAAACTTACCAATTCCAGCAAATACAAATCTGAGCAAGTGAAACAAATCGTCCTATAATTAGTTAAGGTGTCTCTCGCTCTTTTTTGTGATGTTGGACGTTATCAGTCATGAATTTTTATTCCATGAAAATTCTCAATGTGGCATGTATAACATGAACGCGAATCCGAAAGCTCAACGCCGCGATGTGTCTATCGTGCATTAGCATACACGTCGCACATTTGGTATTAGTTGCCGGAGAGTCTCAATCACTCTTCTTATTCCTCTGATAAGCATTGTTAAAAGCATGTTTTCGTTGAGCTACAAGAGGAAACGTTCATTGTTCACTCGTTCCCTTCCTAACCACCTGTGGTCTGTTCCTCCTCGCGAACCGAAACTGGTAACTATATTGCCATTAGATGAACCCCACATCTTCGCCTCACATCAGGTCAGGACGCATTTGAGCAACGAAAAAATTTTAGAGGACGGAACGGGACACGTACTCGCGAAGAAATTCCAATGACACTTAAATGAGCAGCTCAAATCAGGAACAGACAGACTCCTATGAAGAAACGCAAAGCAACTCATCATTGTGGGCGTCCGAGCGAGAATGTGGTCAATATGGTCATTCACTCGACTCCGGGGAAGAGGGCGATATCGATTCGTCTGCAGGATACGAAACAGCTCCATACAGTGAGGAACTTGAGGTTGACAACTCAGCAATTGTCGATCAACCTACATTACCTCATGACAAAACAGACCGAATCGTGTATATTAGTACACAAAGACTGCCATTTGCTACATCCGATGACTTGCTAGCAAAGATTCGCAAGAGAACACGCCCCATATCTGAATTAAGGAAGAACTCCGCGCAGTGCAAGCTTCAATCACAAACTAAAACACCACAGGTACGTTTTACATACGTTTCGAACAAATCTGACATGTAGCAAGCCTAGTTCGAACATTAGCCTGATCATTGTTAGCGAAGGTAAATAAAACCACCACATCTGGAGTGGAGAAAATTGAGTTAGGGGGACGGAGGGTGTCACCTGAAACTTCTTCTTGTTTAGCGTTTTTCCCATTCGGTGGCGGGATCCGCTTTCCTGATCTCTTGACGCCATTTTGCACTATCGTGCGCCTGGTCTGGTTAATCGCCCACATACTTCAGGTCGGCGTGTAGTGTGTCCAGCCACCGATGCTTCGGCCACCCCCATGGTCGTTTTCACGGTACTTCGAGGTCAAGGACTACAAGTTTCACGAAGTTTGTCTGCGGCGGTGTCGAACCGTTCTCGGATCTTATCATTGCATCATGCGGTCTGCACGGGTGGCGGTAAGGAAGAACGATAGGTGGTGACAGCTGGCAGTTGCACCGCGCATCCCATGCAAAGGTTGCCACGCCCAAGTCGCATCGGACGCATAGTAGTCTAATTTGTTCAGAGGTATTAAGGCTTTATTTGGTTCAGGGTTAGCCTGAAAGTGGAATTTCGGGATTTAGGGTTAGAATGAAGTGACTTGTAGTGAATACCTGTCACATTTCAATGAAGATTGAGCTTCTTCTGCTTCATCCTGCTGGATTTTGTTTGCTTAGGTTATAACTTCAGGGAAGGAAGATAACTGACCCTCATATAACTGTAATGTCTGTAAATCTCTGTCACCTAACTAGGGGCGGAGCTTCTATTGCATGGGATATTGACACACGGGTTCACTGCAGCCAACTATTGCCAGCTATCGTTCTTTCTGGCATACACCCGGTCTGCACGCGTGATTCCGGCCGTCCATCGTAACAACTTCGTCTCCACCTTACTTAGTCGGCGTTCTACTTCTTTGGTGGCTGGCCAGCAATCTGCACCAGGGCCGCAGATCGAACAACTGCTCGATACACTTTTAACTGGAAGCGATCCGGGATATTTTTGTCGCACAACACTCCAGTCATTGAGCGCCATTTCAACCACGTAGCATTGACGCGAGCGACGACTCCGTGGGCTAGATTGCCATCAACTGAGAGTGTACAAACGAAATGAACAAATTTAATACAACGAAACCACACTGGTTCGTTGGAACTTGGATGAGGCCGCTGACTCGGCGGTCGATAATGCGTTCGAATATCTTAATGCTGTGTGACAGCAGGCGTATTCGCACAATTCGCAGGGTTGCCTTTCCTCTTTCAGCTCGGTTAGCTGAATTCTTCTGTTGAGATTTTCTTGAAGTAGTCTCACCATCTTTTCCATGTATTCTAGCGGTCTATTATGAGATGACCGTGTTCATCGTTCACTCCATAGGACATGTCGATGTCTTCGGTCCGCTGCTGTCGAGACCTCACAAGACCGTAGATGAGACTTTCGCCGAAATCGTTTGCGTCTAGCTTCTTGCTGCTGTTGTGCTGTAGTGTGCAGCCTTCGTGGCGGCAACGGCCTTCTTCGCTGCGATCTTCGTTACTAAGTACTGTGGCCAGTTGTCAACTTTTTTGTCATCGAGGAGTACGTGGTAGAGACGTTTCTTCTCGCGCACTTTGATATTCACTTCGTCCCTCCGTAGAAATGCTTGCCTGTCAATTTTCCCGCGACCTGGTTTGTTGTGCCAAGTTCGGAACGTGCTACTACTACGATCTCTCGCGTTGCGTTCTCCCAGATCCCGTCGATCGCGATGTCGTACGAGAAAGAAGTCTGTCTGGGCCTGCGTGTTGGCACTGTAGAACGAGATAAGAGGAACCCTTCCAAAATTTCGTATTCATGATGACGAGGTCATGAGAGTCAGCATTTTCCAGAATACGCTCGCCATCGCCGTTCCGAGTCCGGTACCCGAAGCCCTCATGGCATCTGTGTCCTTCCTTTGCCGCTGTCTTTGGGCTGCCGTTGTAGACCAAGCCTCCCTTAGCCCCCCC
>JARK01001508.1:4743-15255 GCA_000688135.1 Ancylostoma ceylanicum | reverse complement strand
GCGGCCGGCGTCGGCCAACGGACCGCATACGCGTTGCGGCCACCGTGCATTTTTGTTTTCTTCCGTTTTTCAGTTTCTGGACAAAATCCTGTCTCCCGCATCATGATACTGGTATCATTTTCGGGACAAAATCAGGTCTCTCGCCGGAGCTTGCGGGACAAAATCGGGATGTTGCGGGACAAAAACTCAAAGTTTTTGATGACTCCCGCTCACCCTCAAGCGGAAGTCATCATTTTGTAGTGCGGGACTCCCGAGCGAATGTCTGAGTTAGTTTTGTTGCGGGATTAACCCGAGAATGGTGCGGGTTTGTTATTGCCTGGTGCGGGTTTGTTATTGCTACTCAGACAATTCCGGGGGCGAAACCCCGGCAAATACCGTTCGGAACGAGCGGGGGGCGAGGGTCGGAACGAGCGTTCGGTCCTTTCCGCCCGATAATTATCGGGGTTCAGGCCGCTATAGAGCCGCAATTTTGGGAGCTTTCATCCCTATCAGCCCGAAAAGCATCCGCGTTTAGGCCGCAATGAGGCCGCAACTCATGGAGGTTTGAGCCGTATCCGCCCAAACCAGGTGATCGCTGATTCTGCTCTGCCACAACACAAACGTGTAATTTCTCATCAGAAATTGGGAAAGTCACTTTTTGCAAGGTTCTCGCATCCTTTCGCAGTGTTAGCTTTCTTCTACCATCGAGGGGATTCGAACCAACCTGGCCATTATCACGATTGATTGAGAGTCCGCTGCTTTATCCACTCGGGCATCCGTGCTGCTGGGCTTTTCCACTCCAATGACCCCTTTATTCACTATCATCTACAGTGAGCGTCGATGGCGGTGACCCACTAACGGAGTTGACAAGAACGCCGCGCAACCGCGCCGCGCGCGTCGGAATTGGTGTCGTTTGCTGCCATTATGCTACTTCACGTTATAAAAAATGAAAAAAGTGAATAGTTCAACAAATTGGGAAGAAAAGCGCCCAGAAATAGCACTCCGACGACTAACGACATCGATTCCGCCACGTGCGGCGCAGTTGCGCGGCGCCCTTGTCGAGGCCGTGGATGCGTCACCGCCATCGACGCACTTTACTTTCACCAATCAACACTTCCAAACTAACTGGCCGGAAGGCTACGTACGTTGATCGGCTGGCTCACAGGTGATGTCATCGCCTGCTCCAAAATACTGGAGGCGGTTAAGAGGTAAGACGCCACGCCGCAGGCGTAAGCTCCTTGAATCCAGGTTCTTCGATGCACTGAGTGACTACGGTAGACATCACTTACACTTTTTTCGGATGGAGATGTCATTCAAATTAGTTTTTTTAGGGGGTCAAGGCGTAGGCCGCGACGCGACCGCACCGCACGCGTATTCTTCTCAAATTCCGCTTGGTCCTCGAAATTCGACGCATTGAATGACATCGGTGGCCACTCCTTACAATTTGTCGACTTTGATAGGATTCATCTGTCCCACCTCAGCTCCAGAAAACTTGTCTATTCCTCCCCAGCGCTGCTCGTACATTCAAAAGCTGCAGCCGCGACGTGCACGTGAATCGACTAATCACAGCTCAGCAGCGTACGTCTTGTCAAGCAGCCCCAAAATACTGCGCAAAAATACCTGCGTTTCTGCGTTAAGGATCAAGATCGTAGTCATGATATCGGCCTATTCCAATCTCCACGCTTTCATTCTTGTGAGATACAGGCAATTCAACCCGGAGCCGGTCTCGCGCTGCACGAACGCATGAGTTCCAGGTGAACCCATATCACTTCCGGAATTGTTTAAACATGTTAGGCAGACTGTCAAATTCAATGTTGTGCTTTCCACGTAAGAATACACCAACTCTTTTCCTTTTTTTTTCAACCAACACCGACTCTTTTCTGAATTGCCCGTAGTACATTATGTGAGCTAGAAAAGATTGGGTACGGACAAGTATTGATGAAGTAGTACGCTGCTGTTTGTGGAGCGCATCGGATCTACCGCTTCTCCGAAACGACGGGACCGCCGACGTGGTCGGGGATCCGGAGGCGGCGCGATAGTGACGTATGTTCTGTGCTGTCAAATCGCCCACGTCACAGTCGCGCCGCCTCTGAATCTACGGCCGCGTCAGCGGCCCCGTCGTTTCGGATACACGGCACCTTGGTTAGAAAGAGCCACGAAAGGGGTATACTTATGTGCACAACAGTGGCGAATGCAGGAAGTAGGCCGGCGTGGAAGGGTGGTGTACCGAAGTGGTTTTCGTTTAGAAGCATGTATAATTTAGCGCAAGATTGTTCTGATCTTCTCGTCCTCTGCCCATCCCACCCTTAAGCCAAAATATGTCGACGTTCAGGCCGCTCTTTGGAGATTTCATTCGGCAGTCAGTGGCCGTGAAATGCGGGCCGATGCCCGATACTCTTCATATTGCGGGCTGAACCCCGACGGTCGTGCATCAGCCCGATTCATGCTGCATTCGTTCCGCTATTGGCCCGATTGCTCGTTTGGGAAGCAACATGCGCGGTTCCGCCCGCAATTTGCCCGCAATGCTCCCTCGTTCAAACCTTTCGTCGGGGATTGGCCCGCGGATGGAACGGGATTTGCCCCTGCAATTGTCTGAGTACGTGGTAACCCTTATCATATGAGGGGTATATAAGGGCCTCACTTTGCAGGTAGGCTTCAGTCTACTCTCCGCTTCGGCAGAGAGAGGAGTCCTACGGGACTCGTCTGGCTTCTCAGACAATTGCAGGGGCAAATCCCGTTCCATCCGCGGGCCAATCCCCGACGAAAGGTTTGAACGAGGGAGCATTGCGGGCAAATTGCGGGCGGAACCGCGCATGTTGCGGCCCAAACGGGCAATCGGGCCAATAGCGGGCCGAATGCAGCATGAATCGGGCTGATGCACGACCGTCGGGGTTCAGCCCGCAATATGAAGAGTGTCGGGCATCGGCCCGCTTTTCACGGCCACTGACCGCCGAATGAAATCTCCAAAGAGCGGCCTAAACGTCGACATATTTTGGCTTAAGGGTGGGATGGGCAGAGGACGAGAAGATCAGAACAATCTTGCGCTAAATTATACATGCTTCTAAACGAAAACCACTTCGGTACACCACCCTTCCACGCCGGCCTACTTCCTTCCTGCATTCGCCACTGTTGTGCACATAAGTATACCCCTTTCGTGGCTCTTTCTAACCCAGGTACCGTGTATCCGAAACGACGGGGCCGCTGACGCGGCCGTAGATTCAGAGGCGGCGCGGCTCTGACGTGGGCGACTTGACAGCACAGAACATACGTCACAGTCGCGCCGCCTCCTGGCCGGTTAGGTTGGAAGTGTTGATTGGTGAAAGTAAAGTGCGCGTCCATGGCGGTGACGCACCCACGGCCTCGACAAGGACGCCGCGCAACTGCGCCGCACGTGGCGAAATCGATGTTGTTAGCCGACGGAGTGCTATTTCTGGGCGTTCTTCTTTCCAATTTGGTAATCTTTTCAATATTTTCATGTTCCATAACAAGAAGTAGCATAATGGCAGCAAACGACATCGATTCCAGTGTGCGCGGCACTGTTGCGCGGCGGGCTTGTCAACTTCTTTAGTGGGTCACCGCCATCGACGCTCACTGTAGATGATAATGAATGAAAGGGTCACTGGAGTGAAAGAGGCCAGGAGCACGGATGGCCGAGTGGATAGAGCAGCGGGCTCCCAAACAGTCGTGATAATGGCCAGGTTGGTTCGAATCCCCTCGATGGTAGAAGAAAGCTAACACTGCGAAAAGATGCAAGGACCTTGCAAAACGTGACTTTTTCCAATTTCTGATGAGAAATTACGCGTTTGAGTTGTGGCAGAGCAGGATCAGTGATTACCTGGTTTGGGCGGATGGGGCTCAAACCTCCATGAGTTGCGGCCTCATTGCGGCCTAAACGCGGATGCTTTTCGGGCTGATAGGGATGAAAGCTCCCATTTTTGCGGCTCTATAGCGGCCTGAACCCCGATAATTATTGAGCGGAAAGGACCGAACGCTCGTTCCGACCCTCGCCCCCCGCTCGTTCCGAACGGTGTTTGCCGGGGTTTCGCCCCCAGAATTGTCTGAGTTGCTGAGGCCCGGTTAAGACCGTGGCCCAGTGCACAGTGTTCAATTTCGCAGATCTAGCCGCTCAAAATGTATTTTTCGAACTGCCGTGGCAAGTCGTGATTACTGCACCAAAGCATTCGCTGATAGTCTGCGCACACTATATAAGTGGTTTTTTGGCGACCGATCACCTGGCAGGGCATGATTAGATAACGAAAAGATAGCATATAAATCCAACACCGCCCACGTAAAACAGATGAGTACTTCATTAGTTGTCTCTGTCGTCTGTGTTGTCGTCTGAATTTCCCGTTTGGGAATCTTTCAATAGATCTTGGAACAAGCTTTCATATTTCCTAATAACCATATTTCTCAGGCACATGGAAGAAATCCAAACTTGGCCGAGAAATGAGCGACTAAGCATTTGACCCATTCGCGTTTTCGGTTAGATCTAAAAAAAGTTCCACGAGATTCCGCTTAAAAAATATGTGTAGAGGCTAGCAATAATCTTCCTATATACGAGCATGTGTGTTATTTTTGCGACCGCCTGCGACCCTCTACAAAGAACACTTATATGTAGGCCGAAACCGCTACTCTCTAGGACAGATAGTTCCGATATGTTTCTAGGAAATAGGGTTGCAACTCCGCAAGGAGTTCTGTTTCCAGAGTGTCATTGCAGGTAATGGTACGAAATGCTTCTATGAGTCGCCTAGGTTATCTGAGCAAACCCTAAGATTCGTTAGACTCGCACCTATAGCGCACATGATGAGAGCAAATGAGAAAAGGCAAAGCGCCACTTTTGAGGTTACAATATGGACAAAAAAGAACTGAAATCGGTAAAGTAAAGACGACTCAGAGAAAAACTAATATAAATAGAAAATTTGTTGAAGAAAATCCTAGTTGATAATGCGATAACACCGTCTTCATAGACATCCTGTGTTGACCTGCCCTACAGGCTACCACCTTTATCAAGCCCAATTTTGACAAACCCTACCGGATTTCTTGAGGTTTATGAGGTTTATACGTACACTCCATGACTGAGTAGGCTATTGAAATGAGCAACAGTCCTTGAATTACGGTTTTCTTGATTGTAAAACCTCATAAAATGTCTAGCAGTTTACTACGTGAATCCTTGTCACACCCATTAATTGGAAATTTTTACAGACTCAGAATTGGAACGCATATACATGTTTCAGGGGCTCATTTGTTTTCAGAAACGTTAAAAGGTTTCAATTTGTGTGCTCGCGCTCTATTTCAGATACAATGGAAACTGTCCTAAAAGCTTGGCTTTCACGGGTACTGTGTAGTGCTTAAAAGAAGCAGAGTAAACAGAGTATATGTATGTACTAAAGAGTAAGGCATTTTATCCACTGGCTCTCTAGAAAATAATTTTGATTGGCTAGATGCTCGAAATTACCCACTGTGCAGTGTGAAGACCAGGCGAGATGCGTGGGAGGCCGTCGCGCTCGGCCGTGACGCGGATGCGAAATCCGCTAGTAGCAGCCGGCGTTGGCCCATGGACCGCATACGCGTTGCGGTCACCGTGCATTTTTGTTTTCTTTCGTTTTTCATTTTCGGGACAGAATCCGGTCTCCCGCCGGAGCTTGCGGGACAAAATCGGGATGTTGTGGGACAAAAACTAGCAGTTTTCGATGAAACCCGCTCACCCTCGAGCGGGAGTCATCATTTTGTAGTGCGGGACTCTCGAGCGAATGTCTGAGGAGCGTTTAGGGGTTTTTACAGTTTTGACGCCTCCTATGCTTAAGCATAGGGCGCAGCAACGCAGTGCGAGCTGGGGCGAGCTCGCTGCGTCAAATGCCGCAAGGGGGTCCTTGTACACTTTTTCCCGCGGCGCGTCATCTTGCGAGCTCGCACTGCGGGCTGCGGCAAGGAATGCTCGGGGGCATTCTTTGCCGCTGCGGCAACGCGGCAAATCAGTTGTTCTTCGCAGTTGCATGCATTTTGAACGATTTTCTTGTTTGTTGTTTGTTT
This sequence comes from Ancylostoma ceylanicum, assembly GCA_000688135.1. Classification (NCBI taxonomy): domain Eukaryota; kingdom Metazoa; phylum Nematoda; class Chromadorea; order Rhabditida; family Ancylostomatidae; genus Ancylostoma; species Ancylostoma ceylanicum. The sequence continues at coordinate 9,246 of JARK01001508.1, read as the reverse complement.
TTCCTAAGTGACTTCTCTCATAAAACTTGTACTCATCTCTCGTGACAGTTATTTCGCTGTTTTACTTAGGTTTCACTAACTATTTCGCTGCATTTCAATGCTACATTTCCATCCTCTAAGTGCGGCAACCTGCAACCCTAGTGCGAGAATTCAGCTCGCAGCGAGTGGTTTCTCGCGCCGCGCCGCAACTTGCTAAAAACTGTAGAAACCCCTTTTCTCAGACGCCTTCCTCAAAATGGCTCAAAATGAAATGATGCACATCCACCAACCGATTATTGAATAGTCAAACGATATTGTGGCTATCACCGAGCGTATCAAGTGAGTAACAAATCAACACGTGGNCCCATGGTGGCCCCTCCATTTGCCCATGGTTGACATGCCGAATATCAACCATGGGATAACGGTGGGCCCACCGTGGGACGAAAGCCCCTATAGGGGCTATGAATATTTGGAGGTAACCAATTCAGTGCAGATGTCACTTGGAATGATTTATGTTCAGCAGGCTTTTGTGGTAATTCAAGTGATAAGGGTCTACTGGTGAAAAAAAAAAAACAGAAAGAAGGACGTGGTTCATTCAAACGCGAACGGAAAGGACATACTCAGAAAACTTAAGAACCGTGTTTTGCATGAGATTGAAAGATGCAAATCCCACAATTAGGACATGCGTGCTCGTGCAAAACACGGTTTTTTAAAACCAATAGTTCTACACCAGCAATGGCAAATCCGTGCAAAACCCATGCATACCCATGCAAAACCCATGCAGAACTCATGCATGGGACGAGAAAATCGTGTTTTTCGTGGGTTCTGCATCGGATTTGCATCGAATTTTGGATACGCATAGGTTCTGCATGGGTTGTGCATGGGTACGCATGGGTTTTGCATGGCTTTGACCATTGCTGGTATAGAAATATCGATTAAAACATGCATGTGAATTGTGGGATTTGCATCTTTCAATCTCATGCAAAACACGGTTTTTAGGGTTCCTGAGTAAGTGGGGAAATAAATAATTAGTACTCAGACAATTGCAGGGGCAAATTCCGTTCCATCCGCGGGCCAATCCCCGACGAAAGGTTTGAACGAGGGAGCATTGCGGGCAAGTTGCGGGCGGAACCGCGCATGATGCGGCCCAAACGGGCAATCGGGCCAACAGCGGGCCGAATGCAGCATGAATCGGGCTGATGCACGACCGTCGGGGTTCAGCCCGCAATATGAAAAGTGTCGGGCATCGGCCCGCTTTTCACGGCCACTGACCGCCGAATGAAATCGCCGAAGAGCTTCCTAAACGTCGACATATTTTGGCTTAAGGGTGGGATGGGCAGAGGACGAGAAAATCAGAACAATCTTCCGCTAAATTATTCATGTCTCTAAATGACAACTACTTCGGTACACCACTCTTCCACACCGGCCTACTTCCTGCATTCGCCACTGTTGTGCAGATAAGTATACCCCTTTCGTGGTTCTTTCTAATCCAGGTACCGTGTATCGAAACGACGGGGCCGCTGACGCGGCCGTAGATTCAGAGGCGGCGCGGCTGTGACATGGGCGACTTGACGGCACAGAACATACGTCACAGTCGCGCCGCCTCCGGATCCCCGACCGCGTCGGGGGTCCGTCCCGTCGTTTCGGAGAAGCGGTAGATCCGATGCGTTCCACAAACGGCAGCGTACTATTTCACCAATACTTGTCCGTACCCAATCTNCCCCGACGGTCGTGCATCAGCCCGATTCATGCTGCATTCGGCCCGCTATTGGCCCGATTGCCCGTTTGGGCCGCATCATGCGCGCTTCCGCCCGCATTTTGCCCGCAATGCTCCCTCGTTCAAACCTTCCGTCGGGGATTGGCCCGCGGATGGAACGGGATTTGCCCCTGCAATTGTCTGAGTACAGACAGACTAAGCCCGTTATTATAAGTCATGATGGGCGGTCCGATATCGGCGACTGACCGTCCGCAATCGATACGTATCGAAAATTAAGTCGCCACTTCGACGGTGATGCTAGGTGCTATACTCCTCGAGGAGTATACCCGCAGCCTAACAAAAACATGCGCAATGGACAGGAAGTCAAGTTCAAATTTGATTGCTCCTGCCTCCTCCTCCAAAATCCTCAAGATCAAGCATTTGGGAGAACAACTAGACGAACTGCACGCTGCTCCGTATACATTCAATTTTTGATGCAGTTCCTGAGAGAGCTCTTTGTCTATTTCACTCTCTGCAAGTGTGGGTGCTTCTGATCCACTAAGCCGATGTTACGCTTGCCCAAAATGCACTTTTGTTGCGGCTTGTGAAACCTTGATGTTGAGGAAGCTAAAGGTCACTTGTGAGAAGGATTACCCATCTTTCATATTTTCACCCATCCATTACTCTCTTATGAAGACTATAGGACAAACACTATGTGCACTTCTAAAAAAGCAGTACAGGTAGTTCAAGCTGTCCCTTTGTCGAGTAGGACCGTACTGATTTTGCAAAAAATTTGGCCACATACCTGCAGCCGTCTGTACCAGCCCTACGAGAGTGTTAAGAAAATTGGTGCCAATGTGAGGGTGGGAACGCATTTGTGGTAGCCCCCAGGTTTGATTCCTGCTCGAGGAAATCTTTTTGCAAAATGTTCGCTTTGATGAGAAAAAGCCCTTCTTTATATTGGAGAAAGCGCAATATGTATTAGAAAGAAACGTTTGTAAGTGATCGAAATATCCATGAGTTCGCTCATAGAAGGGCTTCTCTTACTGAAGCGAACATTTTGCAGAAAGATTTCCTCGAGCAGGCATCGAACCTGTGAAATGCAAATGCGGCATGCTCCCACCCACAGGACCCTGATGTGTTGATACGATCTAATGCGCGCTATCGATCGATATATCGATTACTTGGAAGAAACCAGTAAAGGGAAAGTTTAAGCTAAGTTTCAGTAGGTCATCGAAAAGATCTCCTCGGGCCAATTCGAATGGTGGCCAGGTCGATTTGATTGGGGCAGTCTCGAGGAAGGTGTGGCAAAGCGATGGTGAGCAACGGTGATTCCGCGGGGCGACCGTCCGTTTTCGACATCCTGTGAGCAGTATTGTAGATGTATGCGTTTGAAGTGCATGCTTCTACATAAAGAAGGACAGGGCCAGTCGCATTGCTGATGCAGCTCACTGAAATTACCCGGATAAATGTGCTAGCAGCATTCAAGTTTACCCATTGTTAACAACGTCATTATGCTTACCCTGGGTAATCTCAGTGATGCATCCGGGCCCAAAGCAACCACTATATCTTTGTGAATTATGCCATGGGCCTTACCCTGTAGCAGTCCACTGGTAATTGCTCCACTGGTTCAACTAGCATTTTTCCAGAAATGACTCTTACCCACTTGATTTATTTGTTTGATGTTTATCTTATCGTGGAGTCTTTTCATTCCCTTGAGATTGGAACTCCATATTCATTTGTTTTCGGTGGTGGAGAGAGGTTCGTTTTCATGACAAAGTTCCTCTCATCTATAACAAACATACAGAACAGCGATCAAAATTCGTCTTGAGAGTTTCTTGAGCTGCTGTCTACATACAGGGTGGTGCATAAATACTGTCTCGCTACAAGAAAGAGCACAAAAAAGTATGAAAAAGCATTGACGGACACTTTCTCCAGGAATGGTTCACTTCCAGTCCGGCCCTCCGGCTATCGCCGGAGTTCCTGACTTCTATTGGTGCTCGTCACATATTTTTCAATGAATGCAAACAAATACCTAGAAACCTTCCAGGAGATACCAATATCTTCCCATATAGCGTCAACGCTCTCCTGAAGTTCCGTCAAGTCCGCCAGCGGCGGCGGCCTTCTCCCATCTCCGCGAAGTGATGCTCTTTGGCAGTCCCTACTCTGAACTTTCGTACCACGGTGGGCCCACCGTTATCCCACGGTGGACACCCAACTGACAATTAGCCCACCGTTATCACCAGGTTATCCCACCCTTGTCTCCCGATGACGGTGTTCGCCCCCATTTGCTCCACCGTTGGCCCACCATTGTTATCAATCCCACGGTGGGCCCACCATTCGCCCACCATTCGCCCACCGTTATCCCACGGTTCGGCGTTTCCATGTAAACACTTGTTGAACAGCTGCTGATACGGGTAGAAACCGTATATAAGCCGACTGCGGGGTGTGAAAGCCAGAGTCTTCTCTCCACTTAGGTGGAGACTAGACGAGCCCTACGGGACTTGTCTGACCGGCTGCGGCCCGGTGGGAACCGCGGCCCAGCGAACGGTCAGACAAGATGCGTGGGACGCGGTCGCGTGCGAACGCATCGCGGATGTAGATATCCGCACGTGACTGCGGAGCCGGGAGCCCGTGCAGCCTCCTGCGCGGGCACCTGGGCGCCTGCGCATGCTCTGGCGCGGGCACCTGGGAGCCTGCGCAGGCTCCTGCGCGGGCACCTGGGCGCCTGCGCATGCTCTGGCGCGGGCACCTGGGAGCCTGCGCAGGCTCCTGCGCGGGCACCTGGTCGCCTGCGCAGGCTCCGGCGCAGGCACCTGCGTTCAAAG
>JARK01001507.1:430376-442241 GCA_000688135.1 Ancylostoma ceylanicum | reverse complement strand
ACCAATGGAGGAAGGTTGTGCTGGCGGGTAGTAGTGTGAAGAGCGCCAAAGATATGGGTCCATCGATACAAAAACATGTCTTGCTCCCCCCAAGGATGTGGGTTCACCGATGGAGAAAATTAGTCAGCGCTCAGCATTGTGGGAAAACCTTGGGTAAGGAGGGTGGGCCGCAGCTCAATAGCGTATAAATGACCATGCCACGGGTTTGTCGAAGGAGTACCAATGCGCTTCAGCTCAACAGTGTGGGAAACGTCCAGATACAGCAAACAAATGTTGTGATAAAGAATGGGAGGACATTACACCGGCGAGTAATTTGCATGACGATATGTGATGAAGAATTTTCGATCAGGGCTATAATCAAGGTAGGAAGCTCGACGTTAGCTAGGCTGCCAGAATAGCAGAACGTTAGCTAGGGTGCCAGAACAGTATACGCATTTCATAGGTGGGGTTCTGTGCTTGGGCACAGTTAATGATTTTCGCTTGTTTCCTAATTTTCTAAGGCCTCCAAAAATGTGATTACTCTGCACAAACTTCAAGTGGCTGCCCCACCCCACTTCCTAGCGTCCCGTAGGGGCGCTAGTATGTATAATGTTATGCTTGGATACACTGCCTCGAAAAATGTATCCGGAAGTCCTGACGATTTTCTGAAGAACTCTTGCTTAAAAATACAAATTGGGCTTATCAAAAGCTCAACTACAACATGTTGGTGGATTTCATGTTGAAGAGCTGAAAAAGCTTAACAATACCTAGAAAGAGTTCCCGGCAATAGCAATCAAAACAATTTTTCTTTTTTGTGAGAATTACACGGAGAAATTCTCAAAGTGGCCAATGAAGTATAAGGGTAACAAGAAGTAGACTGGACTATTTCTAAAAGCTCTACAACAACGAAATCCTATTATATTATGGTCAGGTGTAGGTCGCTCAAAATTTAGCACACTTTGCTATTTTCATTTCGTTCCGAGCCTTCCAAGAAGCTCTGCTCAAATGGCTTCACTGGTCGACTTCAGGTCGTTTTCGTCTCCGAATCTTATTGATCGACTTTAGCCTCTATAGAAAAATCATATCATTTCAGAAATTCTTGAAGATGCGCGCGATCATTTCCGGCGAGATTTCGTCCTAACTCTCCGTTCTCCCCTTCACCAGGGCTCTTGTGAGCGAATCCAGTAATTTTTTTTCAGAGTATCAGGCTTTTTGCTTCAATATCGACCAGTTAGCAAATTCCAAACGATAAAGATCGTGCGAGTCTGATGGCCAACACCCTTGGTCCAGAATGCCGCGAGAATGATTTCACACCGCTACTGTCCTCCATGCTGACACTGGCTGGACTGGCTTGTGTCTATACGTGCGATAGGGGTGAGACAGGGGTCAAAAATGTGAAGGTTGTCTGGGCCGAATAGTGAAGGTTGTTCCTCAACCATAGCTCCGATAGTGCTGAGGAAGGGTTCACCAAATGAACAATGACATATACTAGACAGTGAAAGTTGTTTCAAATATGGATTCAACCGAAACTGTTTGAATATTGCTCAGAAAACGGATAAAAGATCGTTCCTTTGGAGCTGGAATGCCGGAGCTGAGATTTGCGCCGGCTTCTTGCTTTCGTGCCGGGACCAGCGCTCAGCTTAACGTAGAAAATGTCAAAGCTCGATTTTTGCTAAATATTTCGGTAGGTTCACAGAACTGTATGTTGTGCAGTTGTCAGCGATCTTCGTCATGGAATTCCCTACAAGATGACACCAAGATTGGCAAATTTCATGGAAAAACCAGGGAGAAATCTAATTTTTTAACCCATTGACGACCGTGCGGCTCACCGGTGAGCCGCGCTCTTTTGGCCGCGTGGGACCGTGTGGCTCACCGGTGAGCCGCACCCTCCTAATTAATTTATGGACCTAAATTTCGCTTCATTCTATGGTGTTTTTGTACGACATCGATGTAGTACTCCTGAACACTGTTGTAGGAACTGTGCTTTGGGGCACACTGCTTTCTTACTGCAACAGTAAGCATGTAAAGGATAATTTTTTGGGAACGAAGAAAAATGAGTCTCATTTCCTGTGTAGTAAAAAGGAAAAATCCGTGCAGAAGTGGCATTTTTCTCACACAGAGCTCATCAGAACATCCTGCACTCCTTTTTGCATTGGAATAGTGGCATATCAATCAGTGTTTGCCTGCCAAATTACTTTATAACACTCAAAACATCGTGAACGAACTTCTCGCCGCCTTTGAGAAACGAAACTGGGATTATATTCGCTCTTTTCTCGTCTAGCAATAGCAGAACTCTTCCAAAACTATAATCCCATTCAGTTCTTCGAAATTATCTATTCTTTTTTCAGTATTTTTGTCGTAATTGCGTGAAACCATGCGCTGCCGCGCTGTTGAAAGGGGCGCTGGTCCCACGCGCCAGACACGCGAAAATGGGCGCGGTCGTCAATGGGTTAAATTTAGACGGGGGATTTGCGTCCTTTAAAATTTCTCGCCAATCTTGAGGAACTGTGGCTTGCGCTGTTGTCTGTCCAATTGCTGATGTAACTGTGAATACAGTGGTCACCACAGGAAATGAGTTCGTCTGAAATTCGCCTGAAAAACGGGTCACTTCTGAAAACGCTTTTTCAGTGAATATCTCTTTCAATTCGAAAAAGCAGATGTTGCGCAGTTGTCAGCTGCCGAGCCCGTGAGATTCCGAGTAGAATGGTATATAACATTTGGCACTTCCTTTCATGCTGGGCTGAAAAAGCCCGCCTGAGACAAATGCCCCGTGTAGCTCAGCGGGGTTAGCGAGAGAGCACGCGATATTGGAGGGCGCCAGACGCGAGGGTGAGACAGACGGGGCATCTGTCTCACCCTAGGTTTACCGTCAGAAGTGAATGAAAGTATCTGGTATTATATATCATTCTGCTCAGAATTTCATTACGGATTCAACTGACAACTGCGCAACATTCAATTCTTTCAAATAAACAAGATATTCCTGTTTTCACGTTTTGAAGCATTTCTTAGCCATTTTCAGTTGCACTTCTGTGGTCTTACTACCACCTAATTCTCAATGACATTGGTAACCCGTCTGACAACTGCGCAAGGCTTAGTTTTCCAAGCAGCGAGCGATACTGTTGGTTAAACCCTAATTTTGTGGCAAATTCATGCCAATTTTGTGAGAACCATTTCTCATAAGGCATTAGCCGGCCATGCTTGAACTTCGGCTTTTCCTAGACTGTATTGTGTGGAGAATTTAAGCCACAACTGCGCATTCCATGTAAATCTGCTTTGCCCGAATTACAATGCATACTATTGTTCAATTGTTTTGGTCCGAAACTGCGTCCCGGACCCATCTTTTCCTCTTCGTCGTAGGTGAAGGTTCCCCGTCTGGGCACCATCGAAAGTGATGGTTGGCTGAGACACGTCTCAAGGTATCGAACGTATGCTTGTGTCCACTTCTGTTGGAAGATCCATTCAATGCCCTTAGCGTTTTCTTGAACCCAACAACTCACCGCATCATCCGAAATTTGCATCGAGGACGCTCGAAAACGGATTTTCTCTAGTCCGTCATCACGATGTATTCAGCCTCGGTTAGAGAAAAGCGCTGTAGCATGGGATGTGTTAATTTGAGAGTCTTTTACTTAACACGGTAGCAGGAAAGACTTCAGGCTTCCTCATAGCTCTGCACGTATTACATATCACTTGAAAAAAGTAATTAGGATGAGACAGAAGATCGGATTGAAAACTGGGCCCATGCATCGGAGCACAAATCAAATGATTAAAGTGAACAAAAACTGGAGCTACCAAAAGAGCAACGCCCTTTGACTGAGAGTAGATGAGGAGTAAGAGGTCGCTGTCTCCCAATGAGACAGCAGAGGTAATCTTAGAGAGTGGGAGGGTGGAACAAAAAACTGCGTACCTTTTATAGCCTACCATTTGGACCGAAGCGATTGAAAGAGGTGAAAGGATGGGTAAATTGAACAGATGCTCTCATGCTGCCCTTTTTTCAAATTTATTTCAGTCTTGGTTCCTAGCAGCGGAAGCAAGCCATAGTCCTATGTCGTTTCTCTTCAGATCTGTTTCAATTTTTGGTTAACTACAGATTTAATCAATCTTGATGATTCATTTGAATTTGATGACATTATCAAGATGAGATATCTTTGGCCCGAAATTAGGGCGGCTACTGGGCCTTTGAGTTTCATGTTTTCTACTGTCGGCGTCAGCAAAATGATGTTCATAAAGGAAACCTTCACAAATAAGGGAAAGAGAAGGGAACAGAAGATGAGCTGTGCAATGAATGAGAGCTAGCGAACAGTTCAAGCAAAACGCCGTCGAAATTTGGACTGAACGAACTTGAACTAATCTCAGGCGTTCTTCCCTCAGGGTAATTGCAAGCCACCGGGTACTCACAATAATGTGGGAAAGTGCTCTCGAGGTCAATAGAAGTTCTCGGCATCTTATAATTTTCTTTTCTAGGCTTGGATGCATCATTGGGATTACCCAGGGTGAACGTGCTATCGCCCGTATTAGCAACGGGCAAATTTGTGTGGCGTTAACGCGTTTACCCTGGATAACCTCAATGAGGCTCTCGGCCTCTGTTTCGGAAAGAAAGAACAAGATACATACTTGGACAGGCGGAAGAAGTTCCCCTTTATGGGTGATAGCAAAAACACAATCGGTCTGAGCACCACTTCAGGTTAATACAACAGCTTCCTAGGATATGAGCATCTAGATACGACGGATTTCTGCGGGAAATGGATCATACTACGCCACTTCCACGCTCGTTTCATGAACGCAATTCACAAGCGGCATGCTTAGCAGGAAAAGAGCGAGGAATTTGCATTCATTTCAATATGGTGACGTTTCAAATAATATGCGGCAGAAGTGCAATGTTTTCTCTTATAGAGGAGAATATAGGTCGAATTCCATGCCTTTTGCGGTGTATTGTGGAAATAGGTGAACTTGAACTACTTTCAGGCCTATGAAGACGACGTTGAGGGGAAACGTCACGCCATAATAAATGTGTCCTCAGGACAACCTGTGCGGCACAGAAGAAATTTCACATGGAGCCAACGAAAGAAAGATCAAACTAAGCAGGTAGTAAGTTTTACCAGAATACAACATGACCAATAAACGTGATAACTCTTATTTCTCCATGGAAATAGCCAATCCAAGAGTGAGATTCCAACCAAGGCGAGATTTGGCGTCTTCGATTTATTCTGCCAGAGAATATTCGCAAAAACTAACTTGAACTAGCCACTCAAACATATCTACTTAGAGCTTCAAGAGTTCGTCTAGATCTAATTAGGGTTAGATGGGAAGAGCAGATTTTTGACGGCATCCGCAGCCCAAACGAGCTTCGAAAGCCAATTTTATTACAATGAACAAAAAATCCGGCTTAGCTCGCGCGATTGCTGGCTACACTGTGACCCATGAAACGGATGTGCCATACTTATGATGAGGTAATATCTCGGGAATTTCTGGTGATTCCACGCATGGAATTGTCCGCTGGTTTTCAATTGCAGTCCTTACCAACATTTGCGAAGAAGAAAAAAACAGAGCGAAAGTTGCTGGAGTAATTTTAAGAGAGCTCTCTTCGGTTTTTTGTTTTTTTTCCTTTATTGGATAGAGTGTAGAGTGGGTAAAATTAAGGAAGTGCTTGTATTATGTAGTATGGCTCGTGAGTTTTGTCATGCTGTAAATGGAAACTTTCAAATGTAGTCTTCATTTTGTGATGTTTTTGCACCGTTGGTTGTTCCGCTTCGAGCCCTTTTTACTGGCATCCACAAACAGTTCCTCACACTTCTTGGATGCTTCCAGGAGAATACCTTCCAGAACAAAGAGCAAAGGTTGAATGCATGATCAATTTGGTCGTCTCACAAATAAGGCAAGCATCGGTGGTCTGACGAGATGTGGCTATGACGAGAAGGAAACGAGCTCAATAGGGTAAAGCTCATCAGGCGAAGTGAAGCCACTCACGCAAAATACGCAGCTACGAACAAAGTTTTCTAGGAGGAATTGCTACCTGATTTGATTTTTTTCGACAGACTAATTTCTATTACAGTTGAAAGCTAGAATTTGGGAGCATGGAAAAATCTATGTAATGTATGTAAGTGCGGCGTTGGAGTTTCTAATCTTCGCTCTGTGAACTTGCCATCTTGTAGAGCGGCTGAACTCTTTCGATTATGTAGTATCTATGTATTGGGTTAGGCAATAATTTCGTGCGGTTTTTTCACCTCAATTTTTTACTGGGGACGAAACTTTGTTTGATCGCGTGTCAGTAACCTTTCTGTAGCCCTTGATTTACTCTTTTCAAATGTTGAAGCAGAATTCCACAATTCTCGCTACACCTCATTTTCTATCGCCTGGAGTGTGAAGCACCATTTCGACTAGGACGACAACCCCCGATCACTCCTACTGTTTGACTTCTATCATGGATTGAATGCAGCTCAAAAGGCAACAGCTATCAAATACATGTATAGGGAAGCCATTAACGTTGAAAAGAGTACGCAGAAATGAATGCCCGTCTCAGAGAGGTTAATTTTAACCCAGAGGATGTCCCCCTTCTAAAAGTGGGGTTTGAAAAACAGTGAGACATTTACGTGCCAGGTTTTGCTCTAGATGTAAAGAAGAACCCCTAAGAATGTTAAATTCTAGCGAAAACTAAGTTCAACTGATTCAGTTCGCGAGGAAACTTCGAGGAGCTCAGTACGAGGTAACCCCTCGCATTGAGAGGGCGCGCCGCCTCCAGGCAAATTCCACTAAAACGTTATCCTACATTCTAAAATAAAAGGTAAACTCACTCATACAACCTCTACACGCCTAAAACAGTCCATATCTACTTATTTTGGTTATTTTCTTGGGCAACTTCTAGAGTTCCACTGAGAAGTTGCAGTTGAGAGTCACAAATTGGGTCGTCTCAAACAATGTGGCTTTTCATGGAAAGGAAACCGAGGAGCTGCTCCCCCACTGATAATATTAGTAGCGGAGGAAACAGGCTACATAAATCACTTGTTGTGATTTATGTTGTTCTTGAAAAGCAGTAATTTCAGTGCCCCTGAAAAACCGCACGAACTTATTGCCCAACCTAATACTTACATTCGTCGTTCGCTCCATACTTGCATGGAAGCACAAATATACCAAATCGCTGCAGGGAAGTTTCCACTCCTCACACAACTCTTGAGGTCTACATATTCTCACTTTGGCACAACAACAACCATGACTAGACTACAGGTAATAAAGAGGTGAAAAGTGAATAATGTTCTTTTAGGTTCCTTTTTCGTATAGGGTGTTCTTTGATTAGCTTTTCCTAATGTTTGCTTCATTTACTCACCAGTCTCACCGCCCGATTGATGCCGGGCCTTCAGACTGACAGTCATACTCGCTTCGAGCGCATGAATTTATCTCGCTCTCAGTAGAAGAAAACTCCAGAACACAGAAGCAGCTGCTTGACGCCACTTTGTGACATCGCCCACAGGGCTGAGGATACGCTCAAAGCTGACTTGTTGCCGCATGCATTACTTAGATTATGCAGAGCAAATATAACAACATCACCCACAAATTTAAATATCAATAACACGGCCATCAACACGTTTACCCTGGGTAATCTCAATGATGCATTCAGGCCTTAACCTCATAGATAGATCTCTAATTTCATTTGACTTTGTTAGTATATCAGGAATTTGAACCCGTGCAAGCACATCATCCACATTTCTAGACCGTTAGATCACGTCAGGTGAAGACACTATTATTCCTGTTTTGTCGGTGACTTACGGCTAAACAAATTAAAACTTCTCTTGTTTTGACACTACCTGTGTCCTCTCACTTCTTCATGCTCCTTGCAGTTGTTGCACACGCACAAACTCACAAAAAGTGTGCAATATATATTGGGTTGGGCAATAAGTTCGTGCGGTGCGTTGCGTGCGGTGGGAACTGCACCAACGAATGTATTATCTTCGTCGAAAAGATAGACGGATTGCGCGTGCGGTTCCGTAGCGTCGCGTCTGCAGGAGCACAGTGGGACCTACTCGACCCTCTCACTTAGAGCATGTTATTCCGCTTCCCTCGTTCGGGTCCAGCCGCGATTATGTAGTCACAGTATCCGTCTAACTTTTAGACAAGGATTGTAAAGGTAAAAACTGTTCAGTGGCCAGAGTGGATAAATTCGAATTTGCGAAACTCCGAGAATATGGCCAAAAATTTTTTTCTAGCTAGGGAGGGTACATCTCAAGCTTCTATGTCTACTCTAACGTAAGTCCCTATAATCTGAGGTATTGCGATTCTCATAGAAAAATGCACCCACATCATGTGATTCATGTGTGTGGATAGCAAACGCTCCATTACACGCAGACGAGCAATGGCAGAGGTAATAATCCGAGTCTATGTTGCGCCATGTGGGCGCGTGTGGCGCAGTTGTAAGAGGCTCGCTGCGTACGCACACTGTCGATGGTTCGATCCCGCCCCCGTGGCCAACCAAGCCCTCCGGGGTCGGTAAATTGGTACCAGAGGAGACTGGGAGGATGAAGCACTGACTTGGTTCATCGGATGCCCCTGCAAGTCACTGTATGGGGCACATACGCATTCAACGCCTCTACGATGTTCAGATGAAGTCGAATGCGTGGCGCATACCTCGTGACGGGATTGATTAACGCCGGCCACTTTATCCTTTATCCTTATGTTGCGCCATCATCGCACCCCGCTGCTAAATGACGTGCTGAAATTCCGCTGAATTTCATTTTATTGCAGGTTTTCGGAGTAATGTACCTCTAACCTCTCTTTCATCTTCGCTCGATTGAAACAACCTACATACATACATATTATATAGGATTTAGAACCGCACCTCGAAAATAGACTCAAATCGGCTTTGCCTTAGGCCCTATTGTCGTTTTCAAGGCTCACTTTCAATTGCTGATGGTGCCTGACGCTTAGATAAATGTAATAGATTCCATCGGAGACAGATGACCTTCATTTTGTTGCATTTTCGAAGTTTTGAGTATGTACAGAAGCAATAGCTGAGCAATCATTAAAAAAAAACAAGCGACGAAGCCGAGCTATAGGGTTAGTGTGGTAGCTAGCTGGAAGGCACAATGTACCTAAGCAGGCACGATGCCTCTTCACATACGGCTAACAATAACAAGAGATCTGAATGATAAATACATGGTCATTTTTCAACCCAGCACCTACGATAAATTTCATGTCCGATATCTCAAGTGTTCCGGAACAACAATAGTTCCGATAAATCTACGAAGACGGGATAGGGGAGGGCATCGGCATTCTAAAGATGTGCGGTGTTATACTTGTTCCCAATGAAGCCTGTGCGACTTGTAGCATAATATGAAGCAGCAGGGATAATTGGTAGGCATGGAGTATGGGGGTGTGGAGTATCATTCCTGGAAAGGCGGTGTGGCCAAGCTCTGCGATTGGTCAATTAGTCCGAATGACCAACTTCATACCTCGCTCTAACCCAGTCAAGACATAACGCTCCACACCCAGAAGTTTAAGCAAATTGATGCGCGGATCCAGTATAAGTTGCTCTATGACTATCCTCACGCATATTGTACTTCCATAGCCGCTTCACATGGCCATCGTTTTTTGAAATCAAAAACGTGCAAAACTGCATTTATGGAGGTTTGAAAAAAAGTGATCATATGCCTTTTACTCATCTTGTACTTGTTAAGAAGCTGAGATACCACCAGAATCTTAGAGGAAAAAATCTGGTAAAAGCTGTCTTCAACAACCCCAGCAATTGTCGGAACCGCTATAAAGGTTCAAAGCTTCACAGTTTTAGTTTACCGCACAAAGGTCGAACGCGTAAACAACAGTGAAACCGTTAAAAATTGCGAACCACTCTAGGTATTGTGGGTGCCCAACCCTAATGTCGTTTGCACCCTCAGATGGAAAAATTCCAGTAGACTTCGCTTATTTCGCGTGTATTTGTTTCGGAAAAATAATTCCAGAACAAATACACGTGAAATCGGGGCTAGAGTATCAGATATCCAAGGGATCTCGCCTATTTTTTGGGCGGAGTTCGGGTAAATTCCAATGGATTTTGCTTATTTTTCGGGCGGAATTCGGGTCAATTCCAGTGGTTTTCGATTTTTTTTTACGATTTTCATGTGATTTTCGGGCGTAATCGGGAAATATTTCGGAGGAAAATAAGGAAAATCTGCTGGAAAGCACACGTAATCTACTGGAATTTTTACATCTGAGCAATCTCTTATAGAAACTCTTGCAATAATCAGTCAAATCACGTACAGCATTTCAGAACGAACAGCTCTCTTCTTCGCCGAACAAATATAATTTCTGTGCGGAAGCATTTCTTTCGAAGAAAAAATAATGTAAATCGCACAGATATCAGGTGAGGTTTGGCGACAACCTTGGAGAGAACGTGAATAGTTCCGTTTGCCGAAAGGTGATATTCAGCATCGCGCGTTTTGCGCAGAAGGACCTTCACAAAATCTTACTACAACGCAGAGCAAACACTAATAGGAATGAGTGTCAGCATGTCAGGTTTTACGAGGAGGATCACATGGTCAGCGAATAGAGTAAGTCATGGCAAAATTGTATAGACAAAAGTAAAAATTAGGCAATAAGGGTGTATCTATGATACAGGGAAACTTTTTGGAACTTGAAAGCAATTTCTCGCCGACTTCAGCTGGTGAGGTAAAGTTTCTCTTAGCGTGCCTCTTGCTCAGGCCTGGTATTAATGACAGATCATTCTGATGGAAGCTTGTTGTAGCAAGTCCTTCTGAAATTTCCAGCGGAACTGGCTCTCCTACAGAGAGAACTGGAGTGAAAATGTGAGCTTGCCAGGAAGTTCCTGCTACAAACAGCCTTTCCATGGCTCCATTCAACTATAGGTTAATGCAAGAGCTTGAGCGACTCCCAGGCAAACAAAATCAAAAACTGATTTCTAGGAGAACAGAGCTAAGTAGTTCTATTTTCCGACATGTTGTCAACGCTCGATGCAGCCCTAATGGAGGAACCGTATTCGTTAGGAATAGATGACGTTTGAGCAACTTTCTTTACCCGAGTATAAATCGGAGAAACCTCTCAGTCCGGTTGTGAATAAAGGACTTAGAATGTTCGTAAATCGACTAAACTGAGATAATATTATGAACCTCCTGATCCTTCAATACTCATCGTCAGTTCTTCTTCCGCTTGGCTTGATATCCAAGAATTAGCGTATATTTAATTGTGAGTTAAGGAGTTATGTGGAACACAACTCTGTCCTTTTTCCTTGAATTTTCCCTTTACCTCTTCCTTCCGGTCTCCAGAGGATCAAACATCAATTTCTCGATGATTACCGAAGTTTCGTTTCATAACAATAATTTCGTGGGTGAAGTCTTCGACACGTTAAGAAACTTGACGTGTCGACGACATCACCCATGAAATCCTTATTTTTTAGATCTTGCCGGATATTGGTTTTATGGGACGTGGTACCACCAATCTACCCAATGGCGAGATAGTTTGCAACACGTAGAGAAACAGTGGAGGTGTGTTTCCAGTTCTGGAGCGTTATACCCGGAATGGGCGGTGCGGCCAAGCTGCATGTTTGGCTCATTCGTAAACTGGCTAATCACAGAACTCATCCGCGCCGCCCGTATAAAGCTCAACGCCCTCGCGCATCGTTTATCATAAAGGTAATATTAGTGGGCAGCAGCTATCACCTTCGGAGGAGTACTACCTCTGCAGCTAGGTGACGGAACTTGGTGTTCCATTGTTCTGAATCACCAATATTTGATTACACCAGAGGCTATGCACCTAAGAAAGGAAAGTTCCTGTGAGTACTGCCTCTAAGCAGCTGCGGATCTTATCCCACGATTCTACAAAGCGCTAAAATAATTTCCTGCCTCTGTTCATCAGATGAAAATTTTTTATGAAGCAGGTTTGGAGAAAAAC
>JARK01001507.1:412533-430209 GCA_000688135.1 Ancylostoma ceylanicum | reverse complement strand
GGGGGGGGGGGGCGTGGGTTATAGGATGGTTAGATAATGTGATGGTAAGGGTCACTTATCCACTTGGGGAAAGTAGCGCACCTTGCTGTAGTGTTCCACCCGTCACGATCTAGGCGCACAGCTTAGTAATCTGTGTTAACATCAGTAAGCTACAGCATGATATTCGTGCAGGACACTAATGTTTTGAGCCTCATGGGTTCTTTGACTATAGTGGAAGGCGAGAAAAAGAATGTGTCGCGAACGCGTCTTTTCGGCTGCCTGGGATGCACTCGTATGGATCCTTATGACAATGACAACATAGTAATCCTGATGACAATGGCAACATCCTTGTAATTTAATAACATTCCTGTAAGATAGCTACATACATACGCCTTGCAAATGGCACTGGATGGAGGGAAACAAACAAGTGGAAAAGTGCCCTCCTCGAGAGTCCTCTTTTCTCTTTTCATGGTCATCAAAATAGTGGCGTCAAAAGACCATCGACCACCTATGAAACATGACTGGATATTCTCGGAATTTCTATTTATTTATGCACTCGCCAAGATCAAGACGAAAAGTATAACACTGAGGAAGTGGCTCTGATGGTTTTGTTAGAGCGAACGACATTAATTGAAGGACGGGAGCACATGAAATCGGCGAAGTGGAAAAAATGTGCGCCATGTGATTGGAGAGTCCATGCACATCATTTCGATATTTCAACTTCTGTTCCAATTGTAGTTATGCGAGGGAGGGTTGAAAAGTTTCCGGAATGACCACAATATGATTGCTGTTTTTCAAATATTTTTATGGCATTCCATTGATAAATCTCCCATATGGAAGTGCTGAAAATGTGGAGGGCGCGCGTTTGGGCTCAGCCAGAAAAGGGGCGTGGCTGACGATGCCCCGCGGATACGCACGCTCTGCGCCGCTGCTAAGTGACAGCCGAGCAGGCTCATGCAGAATGAAGTATACTTACAGATTTAGTCATTAAAATCCCACCCAAATTTCCCATAGAGCGTTACTTGTTGTGCTGATCACGAAATCGGTGTCCATTTTGTCATATGATGTCACTTTTGTCCAGAAGCAGGCGTAAATTTCCGAATTTTCTTTTTCGAACGAACCCTTTATGTGAAATCTCTAATCAAAAGGCTCGCTAGCGGTAATTCATCGTTACTTGTAAGTAGAAGCGGTCGAAACGCGCAATAATCACATCCTTCTTCGGGGCTCTGCGTAGCTGTCAGCAGAAGCAGCGTAACACCTGTATATCCTTAAGGCATCATAAGCCACGCCCCTTTTTGGCTGAGCCCAAACGCTCCGGCGCCGAAAATGTCAAATCGATCCGACAAGTAGACCGGTTTTGACAAGCAGTTCAGTTTAAAGGCAGCACCCACGGAAATTTTTGTTTATGAAATTTCGCTGAATTTCAAGGTTTTCAGGGGCGATGAACTCATAGGTAGTGATTAAACAGCGTGAAACACGCCGGAAGATGAGAAATGAAGGCGCTGTTTCCCATGCGTCCACAGCGCGGACGAGTTTTCCGCTGAGGGTATACGCGTGTATTGTCATGAGTTCTTGTGGATGGTGCGCATTTCATACCCTACACTGTACAATATTCCTTATACAAAATGATACGTTAGGCTAGACCACTCGTAGCATGCCAAATCAATAGCGTTAACTGGCGTGACGGACACCAAATTGGCCACTCTCGGCTCTGTGTCCACGACATTATCTCCACAGATAGGCCGGTTTTTATGGTGTTCAAGTTACTATTGTGATTTTCTGGCAGCCGACCACACGGAGAACGACTCACCTCGAAAGTGAGAATTTCCGTGGGTGCTGCCTTTAAGCAGCTTGAATTGCACCCAGCTATTGAAAGAGACGGAGTTTAGAGGTCAATAAATCTTTTTATTTGGAGAGGAAAACGAAAGGGAATTCAAATCGCATCATGGTGCTTGTTTAAGCACCTCATCATCTTTATGTCCCAAACTTAGATTTTGGGTTTGAAAAATAGAGCGTAGCTATACGCGAGCAGAAAGTGAACCAAGCGCAGAACATCGAAGAAAGACCACTGTTCTAATAAATTTAAATAAAACGCCTGAAGTCGTTCTTGCAGGTGGCAATTAGAAGTGCATGAAATTGTGAAGGTTTCGAGCATCTCTTATGTACAAGAATTCTTCATTTCACAAGAGATAATAAGTCCGGAAAATTCATTTGAAAGAACGGTGCCGCATTTCCACAATCCTGGAAAGAACGTATCTCAACAAGAAACTTAGCCTCTTGTTTTGAATAGTTGCTTCGGACTGAAAAAGAAAACCGTGACTGGTAACGATGCCTACGTTCAGTCCTACCCTCCAGTCACATGACAGCATTCAAAACTTTCGATGAGAGAACAAAATCGGATCCGAAAAGAAAAGGTCCATTTGTTGCGGTGGAGTGGGGGTGGTACCTGTTTTCGCTCCTGCTGAGGGAATTCAGCTGATTATCGGAGAAGGTGTTATTTCACTCATCGACCAATATTTTTGGAAGCATTTGTAATGGGAATTCTAGCGAAGGGCCCTCGTCCAGTCAAGCAAAACAGCGTTGTATCTCCATGAGAGTGGGACCGTCTTAAGAAGTGCTATCCCTTGGCAGAAACTTGTGAAAATCAGACTCGAAACTTCTCCGCACCTTCTTATTTTTCTTTGTTGGCTTCATCATGATTTTGCTCGTCCGTAGAAGTCAAATTTCATCTGTCTGGAGAAGGTTATGGCTAAGCGGCGTGCGAAATTCAGCTGTACACGGTTATTTTGTGCACTTCAGCCGAGCTGAATGTAGGGAGAGAACGGCTAGCTTGAAAGAGGTTGGAGCAAGTGCGTTGGAGTTCTATGGGGATAAGCAAAAGTACAAACTGTTGGGTGGATTCGATTTGATTCGTTTTCATTGTCATTCCGGAAACTCTTCAACCCGCCCTCGTATGATCAGGGGCTTGACAAGAGTTCAAAGCCTGTTTGGCCTTGCAAAGACATTTTACTTAGCCTCTTTATTCGTACGTTCTATAGCTTTAGGTACCGATGGGATGAATAAAACAATGAAGAGGTTCCGTTTTTCCTAATTCATGGGGAGAAAAAGAATGAAAAGAAACTGGAGGATATTGGGATGATAAAGAGGTTCCTCTCTAAATTAGCTTCACAGCGTTTGTATGTAATGTAAGCATAGTTTGAAATTGTCGGCTAATTAGCCACTTCTCTCACGGATTTACTCCTAATTAACGTGATATTCTAGAAGCTTCCTGTGCTTCGGATAGAAAGTGTGAAAGAGACAAATGTGGCTGACAAGGATAAGGAGAGGATAGCACTTGTCATGAACAAGAGATCTCCATGCTGATTTAGGCATTTCTGTGATCTGAGATAGGTATTTTGACCGCGATCCTTGTCTCGACCCCATTATAGCTGAAACTGGGATTTGGATCTGTCAGGCCAACTATGTATGTACTGTCATTTTCGAGAGATCATCAAATTTTTCCGGGATTTTTTTTTCTCCGGACCCTTCTACGAAGCCCAGGATGCCCCAATCCCAAACAGCCATTTTTCGCCTTATGAACAGTGTTGTTAGACGTCTTTCATGCATTGCACGATCAAATCTATTGCTATCCTCTCTTGAACTGAAAAAATGGCTCAGGTGGAGCTTAACTGCAAGTCCGCCTTTCCCCACAGGGAACTTCCTTTCTTGGAGAAGGACACCAAAGTATCTATATAATTCAAGAAAGTGTGATTAGAAAGAATGAGAAACAAAAAAAAAGTCTGATTGCTCTATTCGCTCTCCAGTACAATAACTTTGCCCATGCTGGATGATCTACCTCGGATCCAAAACAACAGCTTCAAGAGATGCGAATGCCCAACAATGGTGGATAAATCAAGGAATTTGCTATCGTTCCAAAAACAACTGCCCTGTCTGTTCTAGTGGTTCCGGACGTAAGTTATGTACAACTCACACGCAACATGGTGTTGGTTGATTGCTCTTTTTCTTCTAAACTGTCCGAAATGACATTAGAGCACGAAAGTTGGATGAAAAATTCTCTGCCTCCTTTTTTTCTTTGTTTCACCTCGGAAGTTCATTCAAGAGAAAGTGGGAAAAAATGAAAGTGCACGAATTAGGGAAATGACAGATGTGTAACACTCTTCTGCAAGAGAAAAACTGCGACAAGATCCAGGCTTGACTACTAGTGGAGTCTGAATCATTAGTATTACATTTAGTTCACGCGAAAAGAAGGATGTCAAATTAATTGAAAAAGTTCAAAATAGTTTCTATAAAAAGCTGCACATTGGGAACTTTTTTGCTCATATTTTCTCCGTACAACAACTAGAAATCTTCATTAGTCCATCACAACGACGCTTCCATTCTCAAATCCTTTTGGTGTTCCATTCAAAGTTTGTTAATTTTAGAACAAAAAAGATAGCGACAGTCTTCATCTGGGTGTCATGGTAAGCGCTTTGTGCTCCAGTACCGCTTTCTTCAGTGCACCCCACTGACATCTGCACTGGAAAACCTGGCCCAACACGTAGTTGGCTAGCGTTGGCCGTAGGTTAGAACCATTAACAAATTGACTTAACATCTCCACCATCAATGGTTTCTCAAACGGCCACGGAATCATTGGAAGATTTCAAAATCATGGGAAAGAAAGAAGATTGTCTACGGCCTCAAAACTCATTGATGGGGCAAGAAATCCACCGAACTCTCCACCGAAGCACGACTTCTGCCGGGATGATGTGATCAAGAGTGTATAAACAATAAAGAATAGAGAGACATCCAGAAGCGCGTGCTAACATTCTGCTTTTGTCTGAACTAAAACTGTCAATTAGGAGTTTGAAGTGCTACAGACGACCATGAACCTCTATTAGGGCCGCGATTTAACAACACAGGTTGGAGACTGTTCATCGTCCTACTGTTTTGGAGTGATTTACCGTGATCAAGACACCTACAATACCCTCACCAAGTTTGGTGAAAACGAACGAAAAATCTAAACGCGGATTCGCGTTTTTTTTTTCGTTCCAGCGCTATAACTCACTGGAACGAAGCTATTCACAAGTCAAGCTAGGGGTCGGGAAGCATAACAGGGTGGGCTAGTATATTACAAGAAACCAACATTGGACATCGATTTTGAACATTGAAATACGAGTCTTTCATTTTTCCTTGAACATGCCGTTGCTCTCGGTAGCGACCGCAGAAATGTCGGATCAAATGTGGGTGTCATGGGAAAAAGTGGGGTTTACGCTAATTTGAACATATAGGGATCCAAAAATCCCGAGAATAGGGATCCGATAGTAAATCAGGCTTCGCGGAAGTTGCGAAAGTTTCTGGGGAAGGGGTAGAATATGTATCTAAAGGGTCATGACAGATTTTGTTCCTGTTAAGTGAAAAATGCTGTGTTTGAAGCTAAAGTCTCTTTCCTCTACGCTAGATATGAATCCTTCGGCGGCTCTTCGTAATTTTGGCTCACCTCCTCCAACGAACGGGAGAAGTTTAGGCAATGTTGTTTCCAGACAAAGCTTCAAATTCCTATTGCTTAATGGTTGTTGATGATTGGCATTCTACTTTACCGGAACATGTCAGTCATAAAGTCGGGACTGAGGAGAGCAAATTGCTTAGGCACATCTTGGATGGTGAAAGCTTCGACATTCTTCTTGGGTCGTTAAAGCTTAAGTACAGTTGCTTTGTTCCGAGACGAGATGAACCAAAAACTAGGTGTTTCTCGTTGACCTGTAGCTGACTCCACTAGGAAAACCGAAGATGGCTTTGACTAAGGATTGGAAAACGCAAATGTCGTAATGTAGGAAAAAAGAATGAGTTGTTGGCAACAATAAACATCAAAGTGTAGATAACTGCTTTGACTGCGCTGCACAAAAAGCAAATCTAATCCAAGCTTTTTTCCCACATTTTAATGAGGCAAAGCCTATTCTCAGCGACTTTATGATCAAATCACGCGCCAGCGTTGGATGGTGAACTCGAGTTCATCCGGTCCACGAGATGGTCGGCGAGTAAGAGATTTGATCAAATAGTTGTCGTTTTTTTCTTTAAGCTCTAAACATCGGAGGACTGCTACACGAAAGGTAAACGTCTCTGACCCAGGAGGAAAAGATATCCTTGCCCATGATAATCCAGTTATATGTACGTCTGTGGAACTCGCGGCTAAACTAGTGACTTCTAACTAGCGACTTTTTGTTCACGCTTTAAACCAGATGTGGTCTTGCCGACGATACACTATTGGACCGAGGTTGGAAATTTGAGCCTGTGGATCAGGATTAAGAGATCGGGATGTGAAATTTCTGGACAAGGGGTTTCCCGATATGGCCATTCCAGTGGAATGCGCGTTGGCTCCGAAATATAGCGCAATATAGCGGAACTCATAAATTTTGGGGTGCCTACATATATATTTATGAAACGCACTGTATAAGAGTACGTATGCAGAAGAACTCTTCTAAAACTCGTTGAATTCTATCTTCAAAAAACAACAAAGACAAAATATTTCTCTGTCTGGTAGAGCTATACAAGAGGTTAGTGAATAGCTTACTAATCACTATATGTATCTCAAACAGCAAAAGAAATATTGACCAGACATGGCGAAGATCATCAATAATCGAACTTTTGAAGGACAAAATATCTCAACTCAGTAAGTGTTGAATCGATGATGGTAGAACGATATGGAGACTGAACTTGTAAATGGAGTGAAAATGTAGTTTTTCGGTCAGCTCAGAAACTAATTAGCTGTAGATATGCAGCTCTGCGCCAAAACTTCTGGATTTCAGGTGATTGATCACCTAAACAGGACGGCCACTCTGCCACTGACAAGTTGTTGAAACAGATCGAGAAAATATTTGCGGAGTGAGCATGGAGCATCACGAGCAGACGTCGTGCTTAATTTGTTGGACATGCTTCCGAGCTGCCGCAGTAGCGCTAAAACAACTGCGCCGCCACTCGCAGCAATTGGATCTGAAATGACACTATCGAAAATAGGAGCAAGAGGGGTGCAGTAGCTCTGCTCTGAAAAAACGCGATAGGTTGACAGATCGTATCTTTCAGAGGCAGAACAAAGGCGGCAACATCCTTGTTCTTCTGAGCGTATAGGGGCTTGTGGTGAGGGGAGCACCTCCTCCTTCCCTCTAGAATGGGTCACCCAACTTTGTAAAAAGTACCCTACTAGATATTCAAAATTTTGTTTTCCATTAGTTTATTTTATTTGCTTATTTTTATTATTACCTTCTATCTCTAACCATGTAGTATTGAGATTATTATTGAGTTGATGCAAAGACCTATAACTGCCCTTGTAATGTACAGCGTGTCGCATAAATACTGTGTCAAAATCATTTGTTAATAACTTTCGCCAAAGAAGCCAAAACACTGGTTGCTATTTATTTATTTATTTATTTATTTATTTATTTATTTATTTATTTATTTATTTATTTATTTATTCATTTATTTATATGCACGAAGTGCACTATAGATCACTGGTACAAGGGAGTAAATGAGAAGCTCTCCAGATACATTAAGGAAAAATATTCTGAAGTGTGAAGGTTCAAAGTGTATCCCTGGTGCACGGTAAAAGTAGCAGTATTTTCACACAAAATTTCTGCTGAGCAAAATTAAATATTGTTCAGATGAACTCTTTCAAATCGAATCTATTGAGAAATGAGCAACGTAGTCTTCTTCTGCCTTCATGACAAGAGCTGGATTAAGAGCATGCACAACCGTCACGGTGCGCAGACAATCTCGGAAAATCTCTTCCTTCTACCCCCTATGAGCGATCCCATAATTGTTGCACCAGTGCTTACAAAGCACATGTCCACTGCCCTCACGACTTCCAAATGACACACCCATAGCATCGATGTCAAAGAAGCTTGCACACCATTACTCTACCGTTGTAAATTCGTGGAGGTGAAGCAACAGCGGTCACGTTCTTTTCCGCGCTTCGCTCCTTGAAGCCCTGCTATTCTAGCAGGATCATCTTTCGCTAGCTAAGCTAGTAGCCACACTTAACAAAACTATCCTTCATCCTTCACGAGGAACTGTTTTTCCACCTCTCAGTCAGCGGAAACTTCCGGCATGTGGTCGCTTTTGAGAGACTTCGGCTTTTATTACGATGAAAGCCAATTCGATTAACAAGGAGGACCCTTCCCACTGCATCCGTTGTCCTGTAGAACTGCGCATGCAACCAGCAGTTTTCATCAGTGAAGCTCTGCCCTATATTGAACGGAAGAGCAGCGTTCTAGAGTGGCCTTATTTCGCGGCCCTTCTAATGAGCACTATTAAACTCTGGCTTCTTTCATTCCACTGACACATCGACCCTGTGCACCCTGGGTGAGCGTTCCTTACATGGAAAAATGGAGATATCTCCTCGCAGAAACAAATTTAGGAGCAGATGGGAATAGATTTGGAATCAGCGTCGCGAGATGCGTAAGGCAGTATACACTTCGCTACGAAAGGCGATACTGACGAAGTATCCTTCCCTTGTCAGTGTTGAGTGACTTTTGAGGTATACTCAAGCCATTTCTTATCAAGTATATAAATTAATCACCGCACAAAGTTTATTCATGGTAGCAAGAGCAAACATTGCCTGATAGAGTGTTGCCTTCGACAGCTCAGCTGAAGCAGTAAATCTGTGTCGTGCCGAACCGGAAAAGAAAAATGCAAATTTCCTGTGACTTCCCACTTCGTACTCCCTCCTCCTCTTCACAGCTGCGTTTAAACCTTACCAATTCTCTCGGATGCATGCTTGGAAGTTCGCCTTATCCACTAGGCCATACGTTTCGGCACGTGCGGTGTGTTTCAGCTCATGATGGATTTTACCGGCTCCATTGCGGATACACCGCGGAAATAGACGGGTCCAGCACGCGTCATGTGCGAATCCACCGTGGGAAGCAATGATACTGCGCATCTTCCGCGGGGAATGTGCGAATCCACCTAAGGCATTTGCGAGCATAGTGCGGAAGCGACGTCACTCCTGGTATCTCACAGCGGATTTATCGAGGGAAACCGCGAATCCACCGCTGATCCACTGTGAGAAGAAACTTCAGAATAGTAGCAATGAGGTCAATGTTCAGAGGCATTGGAAGAAGCTTGCAAACCACCTCATGAAGCGCTTACCCAGAAAGCTTCCTAATTGTATTGGGTTCTCGAGAAAGTTTCCCGCCATTTCAGGGCATCTTTTTCAAATTGATTTTTCTTCTTTAATACAATCGACAATTACGCTATATGTTCACCACCGTTATAGAAAAGAACCCGTGCGGTAACAGTATGGCTTGTTGGCAGCAGCCCGAGAGAGTGGTTCTTTCGCAATTCCATCAAACATTGAGCATATCTTCTGAGGAGGTAAATCTGTTTTGGCGGTGGAATGAAAAGTTACTGGCGTCCGATCCACCCACATTTCCTCATGTGATTTACATTTGGAGCCCACTTTTCGCCTCCAATACTGAAGTCGCGGAACAAGCGGAAGTACAGGGTGCGCCATAAGTTCTTGCACACCATACTTAGTAACACCACAGCGGTTGAATTCAACATAATGGCATGACCTCTATAGCAAAAATGAGTCAACTCAATAGCAACCCAAATCACTTATCAGAACAGGAATATGTCGCCACTTGCTTCCGTAGTAACTCAAACTTGGAAGAAAAGTGAGCTGCTCGCGGCACGGTTTGGAGCGCGGTCACACTGTCTCCTAGGACGGAAGGCACTATTCAGAGCAAATCAAAACGCTTCCCACCAAATCATTGGAGTAGACGGAGGAGACATCGAGGAATTCACCGGATGTACTGGGATCCCATCTTCCCTTCCTTGCAGAAATTTCAGAAACTTTTTAAGAAAAGGGCGTGTACGAGCAATTTTCTCAGTTTTTTATGAACCACAACATCAAAGTCACTCTGGATTTCACTCGCAGAGTATTTTTGGAGAGAAGATACCTTGCTGCTTCCAACTCAAGTTGAACAGCGCAAAGATACCCTTTCTGTAAAGCTTAGAATCTGCTCTGTGCCATATGCGCCTTCTGGAATGCCGCACGGCCGAAATCCCGTGCTTAGAACGAACTCCTCTACAACGCCAATCTGATCCTAATGGATTGCCGTACTCAACTACGTTATAGAGCAAATCAACTGCTATATCATACATAAGTTTGGACTCGTAGCATAAACCTGAGGTAAAGCTTCGAGGGGTTTTATACCAGATACATCCGCGCGCCACGAGGTGCTCGCTACTCTCTCAACTTTGAGTTATTACAGAAGCAAATGGAGACGTATCCCTGATCTGACAGGTGCTTTGGGTTGCTATTAAGTTGGCTCATTACCTCCATAGAGGTCATGCCATTACGTTGAATCCAGCCGCTGTGGCATACTAAATATGCTGTGCAAGAACTTATGGCGCACCCTGTATGTCAAAAACACCAATAACTGTGGCGCGCTCTCTACACACCTGGAGCTGGTGGCGGCTTAGATCATGGCGATTACATACGCCATATTTGCTTGTCCCTCCGAAGCAATGTCGATGAAATGCTATTGTATTGTGATAGCCTGGGGTCCTTCCACCAGATCGCTGGTATCACGCCACGGATTCTCTCCAACTAGTTCCAGGAGGCGCTTGTTCTCCACTTCACCCTACAGGACAGATTGTTGTTTGTTTCAAATCCAAGCCGTTTTAACTTGTAAATCCAAATCTCCACCATAATCTTCATCATATCTTCATCTCTTAGTATATTATACTAAGAGGTAGTTCTATCGTATGACTTATGTTTTTTGCAGCATCACTTGCGTTGCTGTTTCTCCTGAGCTTTCAAAGGAGAAGCAGCAGAACATGTTTGTAGTCAATAAAAAACTACGATTTTTTCGGCTATAATCGCAATGGAATGGTAGAACAAATTGGATATAGGTGGGCTATTGACTAACCTATGTAAATGTTTTGGATAGAAAGTTCCGGAACATCCCGAAAAATTTGGCAATACGCGGAAGTAAGTGGCAGGAAACTTTCGCGGCAACCTAATAATTCGTCTGTATGCGTCCAGTGTTCATGTGCACTGGTTTTATTTTAGGGAATTCTAAGTGGTATCAGCAATAAAGGATAAAGGGTTTTTTTCTTGAAATACATAGTAGGCCCTCAAATAGATTCAGATATAGGACAAAACAAGAAAACGAAAAAATTAAAATTAGAGAAATACGGTGGATACGGTTCGCTTTTAATGGTGCAGCTTAATTCACCTCACTCATTTGGTCACTGACAGCTGGCCGTAATGCACCCATAGCGCTGACACAGGCTCCGCCTCTTCAGCCGCGTATGCCCGATGAACTGCTGTTCCGGAACACAGCCCAAGATGTCTACAGGTAAGGATATCATCTAGAACGAAAGAGATATGGCGTATGCAGCGGTGCTGTGGCTGAACATTCGTCACTAGCAGACAACGTGAACAGATGAGGTGGTTGTTCTGAGAGCGGAAATAAGGATAGCCATCAGCGCTGACTGAGAGGTAATTTCTGCGTATCATCCTTCAAACCGGCGGCGCTGATGTGCACTCGTTTGAACGAGCCATAAAACGCGTTCCTATTCTAAAGAACAACGATCGGCTTGCAAAAAGCTCCTGCGTTTCATGGCCGGATATCAAAAGGGCATGAAAGCATCATTAGTAACGGAAGATGGATTAACTATCCTACCCCTTTCAACCGTGAACATTCCTATACACAGTTTGTCTAGTTTTTGTCTTTCAGATCCTATAGATAGCTTCACATATTATGCTACGTAAGCTGAGAAGAGCACATGTACAGTACTAGGTATGAATAGAAACCGTTGAGGCGAGAAGCAAAACGTGCAGAAACATGTCTATGCACTTAATTTCTCACATTAGAATGCATAACTGCTCGAAAACATTTTGCTTGGGACATTAACGTGGGTTCACCTAAAGGATTCATTATCTGTGGTCACAATATGAGCACTGAACCGTGCAGACGTTTCAAACAATAAGGCAGTATCTTTGCTTTTCCAAAAAATACAAAATTCTTGACATATAAACTCGGAAATTCTCTAACATGAGGTGAGTGCATGTGAACTTGCATGTGAACAGAGTGACAACAAAGTTTTTGGCTAGAATTTGCAGGCTGTAGATGAGGTATTAAAACCAAATCTGTACGTGAGTTCCCTGAAAGCACTTCAGAGACCACAAGTCAACTTTCAATCACGCTAAGGTTTCTTCGATGTAGGCCTCAAAATGCTCTAAAACTCCACACCCTTATACCCGCGTCATTTTGGAGTCAATTCTACCCTACAATTTCCGCAATGCTTCGGCAAGAGGTCCTATGGAATCATTACGTGCAAAGTGGTGTCGTCATGTGCGAATTCGTTTTTCCCGGTCATTTACTGGAGTTTTGTGGAACCTGGAGGAGCTATGTACATGTCCATAGTTTACAACACCCAATGCTGTACACAGACTCGTGGTTCGAATAACTTCTCCGAGCCAGCAAGCTTTTTATGTCTCCGGAGACGGTACGCTGCTAATGGAATCGTTTGGAGCATCAGCTGGTGCGCAAATGATTCATGCCAGCACGCGCTAATCCAAGTTTCTCAAGCGCTTGGAATTGAACTCCAATGCGTAGCACACTCCAAAGAAGGAATGATTGGTACCGATCACCTTGTCCGAATCCTTCACTACACGCATAAGCTAGTAGGAAGCTGGCCACTCCTTCGATTTCGCCAATGTTTGGAGCACGCCGATGGATGTGTTTGTTTGGATCGCATAGGGTAAATACGTGTCAGCAGTCAAATTAACGTGGAGATGGGCTTTCTGACTGTCCATATTACGGGTGGTAAAGCAAGTTTCCGTCAATCGCATGAACCTGATTGACTAATTCCAAGGTTTTCAGTGGTTGACTGAGAAGAGAACCTATTGATGGGCCACACATTTTGACATACAGTTTCGAGGTGCGCTGACTTCAATGGTGCATTTGCAAAATTGCAAAGCCAGCACTGTGCATCACTTCCAGTCGTACGTTTTACTCTTATACGTTGGAAAACTCGGGCGATGCCAGTTACAGTGCCTCTTATGATTCCTAGCAGAACTGCAAAAAAATTTTTAGGGCTCCTTCTCCCGTGGAAGGTTAGGCATAGTATCTGCGTATCTGTCACATAATTCCTTGCTCTAACGTGGTTTCTTCAGGTGGAAGCGATCTATTTCGTTCCAGAATCATTTAGCAGCCCATCTAGAAGAAAACTACGAAGGATGAATCCAAGACGAAAC
This sequence comes from Ancylostoma ceylanicum, assembly GCA_000688135.1. NCBI lineage: Eukaryota > Metazoa > Nematoda > Chromadorea > Rhabditida > Ancylostomatidae > Ancylostoma > Ancylostoma ceylanicum. Next base: position 416,990 of record JARK01001507.1, on the reverse strand, counting down.
GGCTTTTCTCTCTCACTGGACGCCATACATTATATTATATATCCTTTGGAAATCTCTTGTTGTATCTCTCTGTTCTACTCGTTCCTTGTTTTTGTTTCTTTTTTTTCTTTCATAATGTCGTAAAAATTATTCCTTTTTTATCCTCTATGAATTCAGAAATCCCGAATTTACTACTAAAGGTTCGTTCTGCTCACCACAGAGCTCGAATCTGGGTTTATTGAACACGTTTATTTTTTTCATTCGTTGGTCCTCCCCAAATATGCGAATTTACGCACGTCGGGGTTTGGTCAGCTAGCCTCCGCCCGTAGGCTCGCTGGCCGCTGCAAAAATGTTGGGTAGGTAATGTTGTAGTTTGGGGACCTCAACGAATCATGACCATCTTTCCACAGTCTACATTCCTTGCTCTTCTCCATATGTTGCCCTTTCCTCCTGTAAAATGCGTTAATGACTGGAAATAAATGAAAAGAAATGTAGAACAGAATTGTCCCGTTTCGGCTCGTATGTGACAGATGTCTCATTGTGTATCTCCAACTCGACACGAAAGAAATATGAACCAGAGGGTTATAAAAAAAGAACTCCAGCGCTTTTTACCAGAAATTATGAATAATATCTCTCACAGTATCGCCAGGAAGTTCAAACCGCATAAAAATCGTCAAGACGATCCTCAGGTCAGACAGTGCCTCCAAACGTGAACAGCACGATTCTAAGTAGTACTGCGGCTTCTGCGAATATAACAGCGATGATCTATGCCAGACGCATAATGAACGAACTCAGTGTTTCAAAGCTGTTGCCCGTCCTCTGAGGACACGTATAATCTTATACAGTCACTCCATCGTAGACCTTTGACTCGACGTGCTAGGCTTGACTTTCGAATAGTCACTACTTGAGCAGGCCGAAATTCGAGCCAGCACAAATTTCAGCAGTATTGATAAAATCGACATACAATTCTGTCCCATGATATAGATTCATTCTGGATGCTAGAGCTTGATGCGCGTGCCTATATGATGAAGGATAGGGCTAACTCAGACGCACGCGTCTACAGTGGAGGGCGCGCTTTCCTTTCTTTCAGGTTATACATGCCGGAGATTGTTTTTGAATCAAATACTTGATAGCGGTGCACCTGGTCCCATTTATAGGCGGGAGCGACACCGGGAGCGACAGCGACATTTTCGACTTCCTCGGGTGAGGGTGGCATTCTCAGCTCTATGAACTCATGACTTCGCTCACTGCAAAATCACCATCTCGAGTGTCGAATAAATATCAAATTTTTGCGTCTGAACAATCTAGCCGTCTCATTCTGGCATCTGGCACATGTAGTTAGCATGGGCCCCATACTTTCATTAATCACTCCTTATCATTGAGATATAGTCACCGAAGCCTGAGGTCATATTACTTGAGGTCCCGAACGAGAAGAAGATTCTGCAGCTGAAAGTGGAGAAGTGCACATGTACACAGAAAACGGATCAACGTCCCGACATCCTGACTTTGCCGTGGACTTGATGTGTACATATTCAAAATACACATTTCCTTAAATACGTGCAGCTTACAGTGATGCAGATAACAGAAAAGTACATTGGACCTAATGGAAAGGAAGGTAAATTGGGTAGCCAGTCCTTAGTGCCCACACACATATGTATGTCAAAGATGTCAAGTAACAATGAACAAGAGCAGGAGTTGATGACGTTCTCGAGGAATCAGACGCTTTCGCCAGAAAACGTAAAGTGCCCTTCAATTCAGAATCTGTGACGGAAGAAGGATGAAATGCGATCTCAGTTCTGAAGAAGACATATCGAATAGAAAGAATATGCATGCAAATGAGGTTCTTCATTCTATGCCATTCTAATCATCCATGTGATCATCGAAACAGTCTTTCCTGAATACATCACTCCAACACGAAATATTTGTCGGCTTTTTTGTAGACTTTATTTTTTTCCACTTTCAACTTTACTTATATAACTGTAACATTGACAAACGGTTTAAGTTCTATGTTAGGTAAAGAACACTAGTTATTATATGACCACATATCCTGCGGCTTATGCGTAAAACTCAGGTAACTGTGAGGCAAAGAAATCGGAACTACCATTTTTAAGTCGCCATTTTGGCTATTTTCTTTTGCGAAATAGGAACCTCTACAGGATGGTGGCACTCATACGGCAAATTTCTTGGAATTTCATGGATGGTGAGTAGTTCGCCAGCACAGCTACCAGGGTTTCCGTCGACCATGGCCTCGATCTCGAAACCTGGGAAAACGGCCAAATGGGATGCCTAAGTAGCTTTCGCTAAACATACTACATGCTGATTTCAAGCTTCTGGTTCGCTCAAACCAGATGAAAAAGCGAAAAAACGGGGTCAAGACGCTAGGGAAGAAGATGGAGAAGAAAGTCAACCAGGATTAACGCAGGTAGTGGGAGCGGGTTTTGGCCGATTTTGACCGCTCAAAAAAGAGCCGTTAGGCATCTCTGACGTTTCTTTCGCAAAGAACCTACTACGCTTCCGAGCAAATAAGCTATGTAGCTGCAGGTAATGTTCGGTATACTGCTTCGAGAGTGCACCTTGGATGGGATCGTTCAGCAAATTTTCCAGAAAATGTGGAAATTTGTGGCAAAGTGGTTGTCTGCGTTCTTGTGAAACAGAAACCGTAAAAGTGTTCTCTGTGAAGATTCGCAGTGGTCGCAAAAATAACATAAATGCTCTTCTACATGAGGATAAGTGCTAGCCATTCCATATAAATTTTTGGCAGAGATGCGTGGAACTTTTCTAAGATCAAACGGAAAAAAACAAAAAAGTCATATACGAAACCGTCCAATTTTCGAGCGACTTTGGTTCCCCTCTCTATGCCCGAGAAATGTGGTTACTAGGAAATATGAAGACCCATTTCTCGTTCTATGAAAAGATTTCCAAGTGCGAAATTCAGAAGCCACCATAGACAACAGAGACAATTCATGGAGTATTCATTTAATTTTTCATTGGCGGTGCTTGGATGAAACAGTATTTTTTGGTTATCTAATCATGCCCCACCAGGTGATCGGTCACCGATAAACCACTTGTTTCATGTGCGCGGACTATCACTTTAGTGCAGTACGCGTGACATCCTGAGATAGGTCAAAAAATACATTTTGAGCGGTCAGGTTAGCGAAACTGCACACTGTGCCACGATTTAATATATCGGGCACTGTTCCTGGATTTTCCCATTTTCTTAGTCTGCCCAGATTAAGTTTGCGAGAAAATTTCAAGAATATAGAGTGTATGTACGCACTCGTCACACAGCTATTCTCACAAAAACTCCTCCAGATAGAGACCTATCTAACTCGTGATCGTGGGGTTGATGATGCTTTGTCAATGCTGCCCTCTCTTGATAAGTATGAGTCCAATATAGCATTGAGATAGTTTATACCACCCACGCTTTGTTACCAAGTTGCTAGCATCCAAACATTGTAAACATTATTTTGAGACGTTTTATATTCGCATTATTCCAGTTTTGAACCGCAAATCTAGCATTCGTGTTCATTTCTCACACATAAATACGTGCTGGATCCAATGAGCGCTGGAGGTGAGGCAGCTCTGTTCTCTTTCTCGACGGCGAATGATCAAACGGTACGCGGTAAAAAAGCAAGTGTTTATGTACTTACCTCAACATCTCCGCATATTGCGATGAGCTTAGACGACTGAGCGTTATCTATACATAGACCTAGCCCTTTGTCAAGACAAACTATTCAGGACAACACGTCAAGACAAGAAAAAGGCATCATTATGCTCTAGTTATGCTCTACTAAGCAGGCTAAATAGTATCAACGTAAGATATGTTCTAATGAGGTGGCTTAGGTCACGTAGGAATTGTGGTGTTAAGGAGGCAAGGCAATGTCAAACCAGGTAAGAAACGAGAAAGACAATCGAAGCAGGCTCGAATCTGCTCTCACTTAATAATTATCTTGATTTCTTCCCAATACGTTCCGCTACGCAGGAACAATGTTAAATGATGTCGAAAAAAACAAATTATAAAATAAATCATGGGAATAGTTAAGTACACGAAATGAAAACAATAGGATTAATTAGGGAGTCTCTGCAGGCTAAAAATGATTGGAGAAGGAAAATACCTCCAAGAAATGTATCATAGAATTTAGAAATGCCGAAAAGATATGAAGAAGGAGCTAGGACAGATATTCTAGTCACCTAGTATGGTGCTGAATCAAGACAAATGCCCTGTCAGAACAAACTCGAAATCTACATATTTTCTGGGTGGTCTCGGATGCGCTATGTGAACGAGTTTTCTAATGGTGCTATCATTCCGGTTGAGCTTATGCTAGGCCCCACGCAGTGAAAGCAGTCGTTTATTTCATTCCGCCTGTAAAGTGCAAATCGTTCTGTCCACAACCCACTCCTCATAGACCGCTCCAGGATAAAATTATAGTTGGCTTTCTGGATTGTGGTTATCTCGAAGGTTTGTGCTCCCCCCCCCC
>JARK01001507.1:374949-394447 GCA_000688135.1 Ancylostoma ceylanicum | reverse complement strand
AAGAAAGGGGGGGGGGGGGGCTCGTAAGGGAGTGTTATAGTGCGTTCCACCAGGGACGATAGTTGGGTAGACAGCAGAAAGAAAAAGAACGCGGGAAAGTGTGCAGCGATTGGAGAGGAATGAGAGAAAAGCAGGTTGTCCGCACGGATACTCAGCTATTGTCGCGTTTGAAGCGAGCTATATACTCGCTAGCCATAATTGTGCACACATCCTACCAGTCTTGCTCATTCCTAGAAACCGACCGAGAGTCATCCTATGAGGCCTATCCAACTGTGCATTACCCACGAGTTTCAGGTCTTCTTATACGTTAGGACAGATTCGGCACAGGAATTAAGGAAGTGATTTTCATTTTCATTTATTACATGCGCAGAACACATGTGACTAACATAAATTTTGAAAAAAAAATGAAAAATAAAACATGTGACATGTCTCCGGTGATGTTTAGTCGCTAAAAATAGCCTTTTTACGCGCTTTTATCGACTAAATCGAGCCATGAAGAAAGACAATCATGGAAAAAAGAAACCACATAGGCTGAACGCAAAAACGTTCGATTAATTAGAACTGGAAAAATATTAGCACCTCCTACTATTCACGTTCGTCTACAACCATGCCTCCGAGCATGCCGAAAATTTAGGTAAAATATTTGCTGGTCTGTACTGCCCGTCCTGTCCAATCCCGCGAGGCGGCAAAAAGCCATTCAGTGGAACCCAACTGTGCTTTACCCCCGAGTTTCAGGTCTCCATGTTCAAAAGAAAAGGTCCAGCAAGTGAATTAAGGAGATGAGATTTCGTCAATAAAAATGGCCTTTTTACGTGTTTTGATCGACGGAGCTAAATCACGGAGGCGAGTGCGAAAAAGCAGCCATATGGCCATAGGTGGAATACCCTGGGNTCGCGCCGCGTTCTGTTCGAGGCCGAAGACGGGTCACCGCCATTGACGCCTACTGTATGTACTTCGTTGCTGACAAGGGAAATGCACGAGAGTTCGGAATCAAACCTATTTAGATTTATTCCTTGTCTGACAAGTTGCTACAGCATATATCTCATTTCTGCCATATATTTCAAGGAAGTGATTTTCCGAAAAGGTGTCACTACGGTGCTTAAGGTGTTGCATCACCCAATGCGACGAACTAGCCGCGCCAAACAATGCACCCACAAAAATTTTGCTCTGAGATTTTACTGCATTTCCGTTTTTCAATGCAGTGAGCAGTTTCGATAAATCCTAAGAAAAAGGCGGTATTGTCGCCACCAATATAGCCTGTTTGCAGAGGATGGTCGAGTTGCCCGCACTTAAAGTGGGGGGGATTTGGGAATGGAAGCAAGTTCTATCATAAGCAAAGGAGTGATTGTAAACAAAGTCACCCATCCATTTCATGGTACAGTTCATCCCCCTGAACTGTTCAACTACGTGTAGCCTCTCATTTCTTGCGAGCGGTGACACCTATGACGGTGCAACTTTCGTAGAATTGTTGGTACTATCTGTTTCAAAAATGAGAGCAATTCAATGCTTTGTCTGTAGCTAGACAAGACACGTCAAATCTTGGAAATTGAGCGCTATCAGTGACTGGAAACGTGCCAAAACATGTCTCGCCTATAACAACTGGCGAGACTTGCCTCATCTTGGAAGCCTGCCAAGTGGCAAGATTTGTGAAACAGACAGTATGTACCATTGCTAGGTGTCCAAAACGACCGAAATCTCGAACACAAAAATTTCCGCGGGTGGTGCCTTTAATGAGATAAGGGGACTAAAAAACCAGAATTCATCACAGCTGTAACTGACAGGATCCCAGGATCCAAACACTTCGCCTTGTACTTCACAGTCCATCGTGCTCCACACTTGTCTCGGCGATTCAGGAAAGAGTCGGTGTTGGCGTATTCCTACGTGGAAAGCACAACGGTGAATTTGACAATTCACGCACATTATATCCTGTTAGTCGCAGTGATATTTAGTTACCTAACATGTTAAAACAATCCCGGAATTGATGTGGGATTACGAGGAACACTTGCATTCGAGCAGTACGGAACCGACTCTTACGTGAATTGCATGTAATTCTTCGCTGGGCGTTGAGTGCTGCGGTACTGTTAGCAGTGTAGTCACACCTTTTCAGAAAACTACTTCTTTGGGACATTTGACAAAGATGAAATATATGCTGTAGCACCTTGTCAGGCAAGGATTCAATTCATATAGGTTTCATTCCAAACTGCGATTCTGGCCTCTTGCGTTCCCCTTATAAGCTGGACATGGAACAGAATCCAAAGATGTCTTCAGTAAGCGACTAGTTATAAAAAATATAAAGACGACGACAAAAAAAAAGTCCGACCAGTCACCTTCTCATGCAACTCAAACTGCTTTCACTCTTCCTCAATTCTCGAGATAATGTGTGTAAAGCTTTGGCATAGTTTAATTCATGAAAACACGTGTAAATCCAAATAATTTGCCCTTATCATAACTCGGCTTATATTTGAAACATGGAAACAAGAGGGGGAGCGATTAATTCCAGTTGAAACAAAAACCTTTGATAATAACCGACGCGAGATAGGATGCAGTTCTTACAAGTCCCACGAAATCAGTAATTAGAACATTACAGCACGTATTCAATGTTTCAAATGTCATATATGTATAGATATCAGTTCGATTTCCAGCCGACACCAGTCATTGGCCAATATGTCGTCCATGTCGACTGATACTCGCACAATTTCTGTTGCATATTGTACTCACATGTCCAACCGGTAGTATGGTCTGTATAACGATCCATACCGATTTCCGCAACGCTTACTCTCCCTCTCATCGTTTTACCCAGCAACCACATCATCCCAGAGATAAGTAGAGATATTATGGATCATGATACACAGACTGCAGTTAACGATATGAAGTTATGACAAGTGTTGCGGAAACCGGTAGAACCTTTACTGCAGAACCGTACGTACCAAGCAGTACTGCATCACCATTCACTAAGGAATTGTACGCCTCAAATCAATGAAGTGCAAAACTAGAGTAAACGACTAACCTTGTGCTTGTTCACTTGAAGAAAATCCAATAAGCTGGACATAGCTAACGAAAACCGATCAGTTGCTCAGCACAAGAGTCGCACAATGACAGGGGCTGAACCCTGCATGAATCGCTGAATCGTAGCAGGGTTGCGGATTTTGTTTGTGCGGCTCAGGCCCACACGCTACATACATTAGAGCGCGACAGCTGTCCGTGCGGCGCATCAAAATTGAAATCATGGTCGCCCAGCCACCTCGACCTATTGATTTTTCATAAGCACTTAGGAGCCGTTGAGATTCAACTGGTTTACTTATTCGGAAAGGGTTCCATTCTTGATGTTCGAGCATATTAATTGAACAAGTGCTTCACTTGTCAGTCTTGGGGGACCTAGTTACTGATGTAACTCCGCTCTCCCTCTGCGGATGACAGTTGCGACAGCAAGTTCCCAGAACCCAATTAAACGCGTTCTTATCCGTCCCTGCGCAACAGCGAAAAAATGAACTAAACCGATGAATCGATACTGCCCCTACTATGCCTGTCATATTCGTGCTCAGCGCATCGGATAATCCCATCAGACAACTTTTAGCAAGAAAGGAAAAATCGGTTAAATTCAGTAAATCGATACTATAATCTAAAATGGTTGTAATTTTCGCGCTCACAAGAACCCCAGTAGGCATGCCGTCACTGACCCCCGGCGAATACGACAAAAAAATCAATAAAATCGATAAATCGATAGACAGGTGCTCAAGTGTAAAACGCTTACCATATTCGTGTTCAGCGTTGTATTGGAGAATCTCAACACTCATGTCCTCACAGAGCCCTAAGCAAGGGCGGAAAAATCGATAAAATCTAGAAATCGATACTCTCATTCGAAGTATATAAAGGCAATTAACCGGAGTTGGTTTCGCACTGCTCAGACGCATGTGTTCCACGTAATCCCACATCACTTTAGGGATTGTTTTAACATGTTAGGCAGCTAAATATCACAGCGACTAACAGGATAGAACGTGTGCGATTTGTCAAATTCGTCATTGTGCCTTGACATAAGCCGTTTAGACGAATTCGGACATTGGACATTGCCTTTCAACTAATGATTTGAACGGTTGGAATGGATCTGCTAGCGCGCGTATATGCGACGCAACTTCTAATCCAGGGCGAATGACCTGTAGTGACCTCATTGAATCTAGTCTACAAGCCTGCGGAAAAAGCTCACACTCTAACCAGAACTCTTTTTCCATAATTACCACAGTTGAGAATACATGGAAAGTTTTGAGAAACAACTGAGGAGCCACCTTCTAACGTTCCGCCTTTTGCTCGTAAAGAAGTGACATAGTATTTGAATGCAGACGACACATTTTATTTGACATCATGTCCAATGTCCGAATTCGTCTAAACGGCTTATGTCTTGTGCTTTCCACGTAGGAATACTCCAACACTGGCACCTTTCTGAATCGCCTGTACAGAGAATCTTTGCTCCACGCAGCGTCGCCCGTCTGCTGATCCGCACCAGGGATGAGCGGATACGCGATTTTTCATTACCCGGATAACGGTGCGGATAACGGACAGGCCAAAAATGACCGGATAACGGATAACGGATGAACACCCAGGAAAGCACCTTTTTAGTTATAGTCATCGTAGTGAAACGTGATTATGACGAGAATTTTATGACAAAAGTCGGTAGAAGAGGTTATATCTCTCACAATAATAGCTGTACTAATCGAAACAGAAACTTTATCTTGCTCACAAGACCTACCGTCTTTGGAGAGAATTTTCTGGCAAACATCTTTAGAGACAACATGAAGAAAAGTAATTTTTCGAGAATTTTCAGAGAAAAGTCGCTTCTCGGCGCTCTCTTCCGGGTCGGGTGTGCCTTTGTACCTTTGGCCAGCTGAACTCGGTAAAAAATCCCGAACCAGAGTGTCCCGAACCCGTGAATCACTTTTCTTTTCTGGACTGAAAATCACTGTAATCCAAACGAAGCGCACCTTGCCACGCTCGGCGGATGACAGTGATTTTTTTTTTTTGCTTTTTTTGCTCTTTCACAAATTTATCTGCTTCTCACTGTAGCGTCCAAATCTATGAAGGATATAAAACTTATTGTAGTATCACGCTTGCCATTGTCTATGACTGCCTCAGCGTTGTGAGAAAATAGGAATGCCCCATGTCTGGCGTTTAGGACTATACGGTGCTTTATTGAAGAGATACCTTGTATCCTTCCATTCTCTTGACTACAAAGTCTATTTCAACAGAACCATTGAGTTCTCCTACTCTCTTTTGAGTTCATGCAATCTCTGGAAGGTGAACGAAACACATTTAGATCTGATATGCCTGATTTGTTAACTAACACGCTGTATAAATCCTGCTGTACTGGGAACATTTTCATGAAGAAGGAAGTAATGCGTCATTTGAAGGAGCCGTATGCATATCTCTCCCCGGCCTTCCCCGGTCCCCAAGCATCCCCACCCGGGAAGCATTCCCGACCGGGGATGGTCGGGAAAAACTCGTTTGCACACCTCCACGGATGCCCTCGTAAAGAAACTCGCCCACTAATTTGCGTTGGAGCGATGATTTTGCGCATTCGTCTCATCTCATCTCATCCCCGTCCCTGGTGAGGGATGCTCGGGGAGAGGTATGCATACGACTCAAGATTAAGTGGTTTTAACGACTCAAACCTCTTCATTTACGTTCACCTAGACATCGAAATGCCACTTCGGATGCTTTGCCCAATATGTATCGTTTCTCCAAAAATCGAAGGGATCTATTGAGAAGCTGGGTCTCCTAGACAGATAATCTCCCATGTCCTGAACGAAAAGTCAGATCAGCGCGAGATTCTGATGAGGTTAAAGGAGTTGGAATGGTGAGATTATAAGGTGAGAAGAAGTTCTTACTAAGGGCGCTTTTGCTTTGGTAATTGCTTCCAATCGGAATATTTGGACTCACACTTTACTCATACTCACAGTCTAGCCTTTAGTCTTGATGAATCAAAGGACAGATATGGAAGGATCGAAGCTTATGGAAATTGTTTACAGAGAAATCGTTTGTGCGCACTATCGAACTGCACTGTTTTGTGGATGACTTCTCCCCCACCGCCTCTGTCGAACCTCACGCGCAGTTGAATCAGCCCATTTTCGCCTTATCCGCACCGTTATCCGGTGCCAAATGCCCGGATAACGGTACGAATAACGGATAAGCAAAAACATCCGGATAACGGTAAGACGGGCAACCGGATACGGATAATCCGCTCGTCCCTGATCCGCACCACGTCACCTATACATTGTCATACGTGGTGCGACGTGGCTCAGCTGACGGGTGCAGCATGAAACAAAGATTTTTTGGATGAACTGTAATTGTCATACTCGCGTTCAGCGTATTGAAAGACCCTAGTAAGCATGTTCTAACCAGCCTCTGGGCAAGAATAGCGAAATGAATAAAAACGATACAATCGATAATTCCGGCAACGAGTCACCTATAACCTTCGCCACCCATGATGGATTTGCATGCGAAAATTGGTCCGGATCGGTTCAATCTCCGCGACTTGTATTCACTACATACTGTCTGTTTCACCCATCATGCCACTTGGCAGGCCTGCAAGATGGTAAGGGAACTCACTACCTCACTTGTTCTGCCCCAAAATCTCAAAATCAAAGATTTCTCTGAAACCCCGTCTAGAGGGGTTATTTAACATGCTAATCCCTAATATCACATTGATTTTGCACCCTAACCACATTTTCCTTGGGTTACCATAGGGTTAGGGTATGTATGGTACCTCACAGAATCTCCTGAATTTTTATCTGCGGGGGTTGTTTGTCATGCTGATCACAACTATCACAATGATTTTGCCCGGTAATCTCATTTTGTAGGTTTACGGTAGAGAACTTACCCTAACCCTATCGCAACTTTACAAAGTAGAATTACCGTACAAAATCAAATTTTCGTAATCATCATGTCAAATAATCCCCGTAGACAAAAATTCAGGAGATTCTGTGTTATATCACGCTTACCCTAACGCTCACAGACTACCGCTAATCTTTTTATGTGACAGCAGTGATGTTACTACAACGCGAACGACCGCTAACTGTCCACTCAAGCGAATGAGCTAAACGCCTTCTTTGGTTCAGAAAAGATATGGGGCGAGCTCCTGCGTGATTGAGAGGCATTCTTCTTCGCGGTTCATTTTCGGATTCCTCGCTCGGATACTTGTTAAAACGGGTATGGGTCATCATGAGGCGAAACAGGGCGGGCAACGTTTCTGTGATTGGCCCCTCGTTTGAATGAACCAATAACAGGAACATGCCCAGCCTCGTTTTGCCTCATGATGACCCACACCCGTTAAAACTACGATTGAACGTGTCAGGGTGTGAGAAAACCAGCGAAGCGGCGCAGCAAGTGCGCTTTGCAGGAGTGCTGCCCTGCGATTGCGAAGCGGCGTCTGCGAAGGAACCAACACTGGATCGTAGCGATCGCGACTATATTTACAGACAGCACCCACGCTCAAAAACGACATCGATTTTTTCATGAAATTCTACTATGGTGGGTACATTTGTGCCCATAACAGAAAACAAACCATCTAGAAGGGCGGAGTTTTCAAAAAGTACTAGGCTGTATTAGGTTGTTGCAAAATTTTCGAACTACGAACTTTGATATAAGACATTGGAATGAAAATGTTTGAACCAAATATTTTGTATCTGTTCAGAAGCTTATTTATTCCTTTTTCTGTCTTTCCGTTCCCATTCAGGTATATCTACTTTTGCTGGCTTTTTCGAAGGTGAGATGGGTCGAAGTGTGGTTGTTCGCTGAAATTCGTATCAGACTGTATCGTGGACTCGAATTCGGAAACAAGGCAGCAGCTTGGACATTTTATGCTTTCAACCTATACAGGAGGAAGTGCTCAATATATTCACAGCTCAGTGTTGTCCCTAATGAGTCAGTTCTGGAGATATGTGTCTCAGAGTTATCGACCAAGAATCGGTGACGTCACTGCGATTTTACAAGCACTGGTGGAAGCTATCACCAGAGGATCTGTCCACTAACTCGAAGGTGGCCTTGAAGTTCATTATTTTGTTATTTATGGCGCCGTGTCTCAGGGAGAATGGATATGTCATCCCGTCGGTTCTCCCTTCCGAAGTCCGACATGTCATCAAGTCGGTAAAGAATCGTACAGCGCCCGCTCCTAGCAGGATTCGATCTGAACATCTGGAGAATCTATCGACAGCTCCTGTGAACACACTTGCGGGACTCTTCACGCGGTACCTGTCGGAATTCAAGGTACCTAGCAGGGACGAGCGGATTATCCGTATCCGGTTGTTCGTTTAGCCGTTATCCGGGTGGTTTTCCCCATACGTTATCCGCACCGTTATCCGGGCAAATGGCACCGAATAACGGTCCGGATAAGGTAACAGTGGGCAGATTCAACTGCGCGTGATGTCCTGCGGAGGGGGAGATGAAGCCGTCTTCAGAACATTTTGTGCAGTTCTATCTTAGTTCAAAACAAATGTCCCGTTTCTATAATAAACAATTTTATAAGCCTCGATCCTTCCATATCTGTATCCTCTAATTCACCAGCCTAATGGCTTAACAGTGAGTGTGAATTAAGTGTTAGTCCAAAGATTCCGATTGGAAGCTTTTACCAAATCTCGGTAAGAAGTCTTTCTCACCCTAAAACTAAAAGAGAGAGGACAAAATGGCTGGATCTTGGCCCGACTGATTTGTCAGGGAAATTTCGGAGTTTGTTACCTCTACCTGTGGAAATTAGCAATTTGTCGAAACCCATTGTTAATGTATTCTCGAAGTCGGTGTTTTTCTTTTCTTATAAGAACCGAAGGCATAATGATATCCATGTGAACGAAAATGAATAGGTGGAAAACGCTAAAATCGCTCACATCTTCAAATTTCAAAAAAGTTCTTCCTTTAAGGATACTTTCTGTTTCAGCGAACAAATCACGTATAATGGGTCAAAAGCCAAGTGAGCGTCCGTTCAAACTCCACGAGATTGCAAGATCTCAATGGATGCTGTGAAAACCCGAGGCTTCTGTTGTGTTGGGCTTTGTAGTGGAGGGAATAGAAGAATACAGGTTTTCTCTGCGCAAACCGCCATAAGACCCGACCTTTCACAGCGCAGTGGCACTCGTAGACAATGGCAAGCGTGGTATTACAGTAGGTTTCATATCCTTCATAGGTTTTGACACTAGTATGAGGAACATACTAACCCGACGAAACTATCTACCTAAAATAAATTGGTGAAAGATAATCGCAGAAAATCATTGTCATTCGCCGAGTACGGCGTAGGTGCGCTTTGTTTGCAGGACAGTGATTTGGGTTCAGCTGGCTGAAAAGAACAGTGGTGCACGGGTTTGGGACACTCTGGTTCGGGAGAGAAGGTCGGCCCAGAAGCGGTCCTTCCCTGGAAATTTTTGAAGACTTTTTTCTCTATGTAGCCTCTAAAGATGATATTGCTAGAAAAAAAACCTCCGAAGACGATATGTGTTGTAAGCATAACAAAGTTTCTCTCATGAAAAGTGCTTCCATGGATGCTTATCCGTTATCCGTTATTCGGTATCCGTTACCCGGCCATTTTTGGCTTATCCATTATCCGCACCGTTATCCGGGTAATGAAAAATCCCGTATCCGCCCAGCTCTGGTACCTAGCCAATGGAGGACCAGCAGGACTGTGCTGCTGTACAAGAAGCGAGACCCGCAGGACATCGGCAATTATCGGCCTATCTGCCTACTGTCCGTATTCTACAAACGCTTCACGCGAGTAACCCTTAACAGACTTGAAAGAACACTAGGCGAAGGACAACCGTGCGACATAGGTGGAATAGTTGTGAGCAATGGTTCGTAAAAGTGAAGGTTGGTGAGAAAAATTGTAGGTGCGTAAGGTGAAGCTCTGTGGACACCTGGCGTCGACCGGGACGGGGGGGGGGGGACGTAATATCAGGTTGTTGCGAAATTAATTGCCGAAATAGACAGCCCAGTTCAAAATGCTGTAACTCTGCTCAAACTCAACTTTATTTATCAAAATAAAATTCATCAGATTCTTCACATCTCTGCCAACGATCCAGTAATTCAATTATGCCTCCACAATAGAAACTGAGATCACAAGATTTTAAGAACTCTTGGAATGCAATTTCAACATGTTCCAAATCAGGAAACTGCTGCTGACGCAGGTTTGCTTCGAGAGCCCGGAAAAAGTGATATTTGGTAGGGGAGAGTCTGGAGAGTAAGGTGGATGAGGGAGAACCTCGATGCCTAACTGCGTCAGTTTTTGCCGGGTGAGTTTTAAAGTGTGAGGCCTAGCGTTATCCTGGAGCAGGAGAGGCCCACCTCTGTTTAGCACTGCCGGCCACATTTGTCGCAACTTTTCATACATCAGGTCTAAATCACAACAGTAAGACTCTANATTTGTCGCAACTTTTCATACATCAGGTCTAAATCACAACAGTAAGACTCTGATGTAACAGCCTGATCAGGTTGCAGAAGGCTATAGTGAATAACACCCTTACAACACCACCAAACTGTCAACATAACCTTTCCAGGGTAAAGATCTGATTTAGGGAAGCTTAANAAAATGAATAACACCATTACAACACCACCAAACTGTCAACATAACCTTTCTAGGGTGAAGATCTGGTTTAGGGAAGCTTGGAGGTGTAGAGAGCTTGTCTACCCATACATAATCACGTTTTTTATTATCAAATAGGAGCCATTTTTCATCTACAGTTATTAAACGGTCACGAAATGGCTCGTTTTTCTGGCGAACGAGGAGGTTAGAACAGATCTCGTAGCGGGTGGATTGCTGGTCATCGGTCAGATCATGGGGTGTCCACTTTTGCATTTTTCTCACCATGCCAATGGAGGTCAAATGTTTTGAAACTGTAGCATAGTGAACCCCCAGGCCTGCCGCCAACGTACGAATAGTAGTATCGGGTTTTGTTTCCACCGCTGCTCTCAGTGCTTGGTCGTCCAGCAGCATCCTTCGACCACGACCGGGTTTATCTTCGAGATCAAAATCGCCGGAAGAGAATTTTGCGAACCAGCACCTCACTGTCCTTTCGAAAGGAGAGTCCGTGCCAAAAGCAAGCGCTATATTACGGGCTGCTTTCGATGCAGAATGGCTGAGTTTGAACTCGTACAACATGATCACTCAAAAATCGCGTCGGCTCACCATTTTTCGCGACCCTATAAAAAAGTCCAGGAAAGAGCTATCCAGATTATTGAAGAAGCACCTGAAAGAGCAGAACAAACCCTTCCAGGAGCTAGCACAAGTTGGCTTGAAGTTGTTGAATTGGGCAAGAAAAAATTTGTTTTTCAAGCATACCGTGAAATGGCAATTATTTTCGCAACAACCTAATGCTATCAGTCAATTGCTAATACTATGCCATGATTCGCCATCACAGAGGAGCAAGAGTACTACTGGAATTTATCCGGTGTTGCCATCTGAAATAAAATGATGAGTGAGAACCTAGTCCTGAACATCCATGTATCTTTCAAAATTTTGGCACCACTCAATTCAGAGAAATGCAGGAAGCTTCCGAAAGCACGGTGATTTCACGTTGGAAAAGTGAGAGCACTGCTTAAAAATATCAAGGGACCCTACCTGAAACAGAAGCCAAGAAGCATCCAAGAAAAATCGATTTTTTTTGAATTTCGAAGCCTATTTTCAGGGAAGTCGGGGGCACACCTCAAAGGGTCTTTTTCTGACTAGTAAGCAAAATGTCCTTACTCACACGAAAAAGAAACGTATTGTATAAGTTCATTAAGAAACACAGACTTAGCTTCTCAATTTGTGAAAAAAATTGAGACGCGGACACGTAGGGTCCGCGTCGCGACCCATCGTGGGCGCAATATTGAAGCTTTCTCAGATGTGGAATAGAGGAAGTTTTGCTTTTTTCAAGGGTCCGCAAGATTTTCGGATTGCTTTTTGCAAACCAGGCCAAAATTTTTTTCCTGGGGAGCTGCTGGGAAGCTCAGAATGCCGACTGGTGAGAATGCTATAACGGGCACTCTCATCGGCAAGGAGAGGATGTACAGGAATGGAAGAGACGCAGACAAGAGCAAAGGGGAATGCCCGTTGTAGCTTTCTCACCAGTCGCTATTCCGAGCTCCACAGCGAAGATCCATCCATCCTGCAACCGGATATCAATCGACGCAGAATTGTGAGCTGAACACGCTGGCATCCTCGCATCCGGAAAAGGATCTCAATGAATCATGAAAAACGCGCTCTAAATTCAAAAAAGGTCCAACTTTGGAGAAAATTTTTGGCTTAGTTTTGAAAGCAATCAGGAAAAGCTGCAAAATGTTAGAAAGAGCAAATCTTCGTCTATCTCCTAGGAACATCGCATCTGAGAAAGATTTACTTTTGTGCTCGAGACGGAGCGCGGCGCGGTCCCTACTTCTGCAGAATCGCAATTTTCCAAAAATTCGGCACGCAATTCTGAGAATTTTATGCAGTCTGTGCAACAAGTCTATGTAACAACACTCACTCCTCTAAAAGTGAAGGTTCCCGCCAGGCTCGGCCGGAAAGTGAAGGTTGGGTGAGACTTATTCTCAAGGAATTCCACCTATGGTCTGGACCGTATCGTGTGCTAGAATCAAGTAAAAATTCTGCTATCTATAACGAAAATCGGGGAAAATATGGAACCTTTAGGAGTACAGTTTGATATGTTGAAAGTGGTGCCTAGTTGTATATCTGACGATTCTATCGATACAAGGAAAGGGAGGGGAAGGCGAGGAAGAAACTTGTGAAGATACGAATGAGTAAAATGATCTCAGACATTCGCGAGATAAGAGCCAAGGCGGAGCGCAACTCAAGCGGCATGACACCTGCGCTTCAATCCCCGAAGTGGGCGGCGTCCTCCCCCGAGCATGCGCACTGAGTGCCCTAGCTGCTGCACTTCGCGCCCGCGCTGCTGCTTCTGACACTACCATTTGCCACCGTTTGTCGCGCTTTCAACCTTCGTCAATGGGCTGAAGTTCCTTTTCGGCCTGCTCTGCACCTGACTTGTCTGCAGTTTCCCGTTTGGCGGTATTTCTCGTATTCTCCTCAAAATTAGGTAGATGCTTCAACATGCTCCAACCCTCTTTGAAAAATTTGACTGAATTTTTCGTGATTCCTGAAGATTATCTCTATCTGAGCACCCACCCAGCCCCCACCANAGCGACAGTAGTGCTTTCTGAAGCTAATGAATGACATTTTACCTATCAAAATGAACATCAGACGTTATCCCATCCTTCTTTTTTGAATAAAAAAAAGTAAAATGCATAACAAAAGGAGGATCGAGGACAAGTCCGACACTGTCACAATTCAATCCGTATTCTTCGGGCTACGTTCCTAGATAGTGGAATGTTCACTTTAAAATAACCGCCTACGAAATATGTACTTGAAACCAATGCGAAAGCTCCCTGAGGGAAGCTCCGTTCCAAAAATGAATGAGTGTCATCCAGTCCTCCTGGACTGGGGAGTGATCTCCACTCGATCGGTTAAATTTGGTGGCGAAGTTAGTACCTCCTGTCACATTGCCTTTCTCGATCTCGACTAGATGAATCTGCTACTTCTTCTTATTTAAACAAGAATAGGGCCATTGCTTCCACATCCTTAATCGCAACGTACATTTCGCGGGAATGACTCGCGCCTTGTCACTACAATGGGCCAGAAGTTTGGCTGACCGCGGACAGTACCGCGGTCAGCCAAATTTGAGTTAATGTCCGCGGTCAGCCAAATTTCGGTGCGCGGTCAGCCCGCAAGCCACATTTTGGTACCGCGGTCAGCCCGCAAACGCCATCTTGGTACCGCAGTCAGCCCATTCCATTGTCTGAGTATGTGATACGCTTGGTAATGAGCAGCAATGGCAAGTTGAAAAAAATGTGCAGTTTTGGAGCAGATCCCCTACATAGCTAATGGAGTGGCAAAACCCGGAAAAATACGTGCACAATAGAGTTGTTTCCGTGTCGCGCCCTCTCGCGCGCGCGGTCTATGAACTTTTCTTAAATGCGACGTGGTCATTCACTTGAAATCCGAACGGCCAACTGCCTATATTTCAACGCTTTGCAAAAGTTCTGGGCAGGGAGGGGATCGAACCCTTGACGGTGTACGCTGCTGTGTGCGAATGGGGGGTTATGCTTTTGCTAGCTAAAAGGGGTGTGCCGTGTACGGATCGGCTTTTTATCATTACCACGCTTAACCCTGAATAGTAAGCTTCAGCATCTCATACGTACGATACGTATGCATACTGAATGTGGGCTCTGGTGTTGATTACAACGGTCACGAGCACATCTTCACGCCTACACAGAAGTGCACAAACAAAATTTCGTACAATTTGAAGAAGTTAGCCATAAATTAAACACTCACAAGGGAGCAGGCGGCAGAAGACTCCTCGTCACCCCAAACACTCCACAAGCCTACTGCAGAGTTGGGCAGGCACACATCCTCGAATGATTCCAGCTCCTCTAGTTGAACGGTATATGAAGATTCACTCATTCTGAAGAGTAAACCACTTGTATGGGGAAAAGGTGAGGGAAGCAGGAAAATATCTAGAAAAGGGGTGAAAACTCCAATAACAAACATACTTCTTACTTCTTTGCTTTCACGGAAGGTAGCAGAAAAGTCGCTGAAGTATTGCGAGAATTCGGAGATTGACAATGAGAATCGTATCTGCAATGGAATTGTTTGAAGTGTAAAAAATAACCCGCTACGGAGCTGTCACGCGTCAAAGCTGTGCAGCGAGAGGGAACATGTTTCACTTATAAAGAACGTCGAGCATGTGCGACTCCGATACGATAATAGTAATTACAGAAAAAATCCAGACGCACTACCTAAGCTAACAGACAAAGCTCCTCAACCTATGGGACTATACGCAAAGCGTACAGGACTTTCTGACGGCGTTTTCGAAACGCACAACGGTGAGATTGGGACGTCGCGTCGCATCATCGCGCGGCGCGGCCTACGTTTGAGTTCAGAGCGCGGCAATCGCCGTACGATTAGGACCTTTGCTCACGCTTGGACATGTTTAGCCCTTACAATTACAGTTTCACTTAGTTTCACGACGTTTTTGCTCGTCAAGCCTTCGGAACATGATTGACAGCTGTAGTCTAGGGTATTAAAGACGTCAAATCGATCATCTTCACTCACTTGTTCATAACGTGAGTATCTTTAACTGAACTTTATATGGATGCACCTTTCCATCCCTCCAGATCTGCTTGATCCTTCGCGTTCTTCCTAAATCTTCCTGTTTCAATGTTCTTCTTCCTTGAATAAAGGCCTACAGATCTTCAGATCCGCATTTAGCCCGGGGTATACTTGCGGCGACGCGATTTGGTCGCCGCGACTGAGTTTTGCACGAGCGATTCAGTCGCCGCGACTGGATCGCGTGCTATGGCACATTCATCTAGTGATTGACGACGGCATTGAATGATTCGTTAGGTTCAATTCACTGCAATTTCGACATTCAGGCTATATTCACACTTGTTTTTGGTATCTAGCGGTAACAAGACGTAATAGAAAGCTTTCCAGTTGGAATTACTGCTTCTAATTAGTTTTATAAGACTGTTTTACAACTTCAAACTGGTTCTAATTCGCTATTTAACCTAATGAGCACTATGATTTGTCGTCTTTTTGAAATTTCTCGTAAAAGATCCGCAATTCGAAAGAATGCTAATTCGGTTATGAAGATAGAATAGAAAACATTAAAAAATACTGCAGTTCGGGAAGAAATTAAGAGGATACTGCTTGGAAAATGAAAGGTTCACCTATATTCTCATCACATCTCAAGCAAAGTAGCTGTTATAGCGAGAAACCTATAGAAATGAATCGAAATAAAAGAAATTTTCACGAGAAAGAAGCAAGAAACTGAGCGATTCGGGTGCATGAGAAATGAGGAAAATCGCTGCTGATTCAAAAGGCAAAGTATGCCCAGACCGCGACTGGCTCGCGATTTGGTCGCCATGCGATTCCACGTGAGATTTGGTCAAAATCGGCCGCGCGTTCACGGATAGCTTTTGCAAATGAATGCGCGTGGAATGACCACGGCAGCTTTTGTGATGTTTGCAAGTCAAATCGCGTGGCGACCAAATCGCCGTCGCTGCTAGTATACCCGGGGCTTTCGACTTTATTCAAGACACTTTTTCGGCAGCGAAATAGCAAAATCGCTCTGCATTACCTGCTGTAGGCACCTGACACTCTAGTTCATTTTTGTCTTCTGGTCATATAGCATATGAATAAGAGTAAGAGCGAACGTTGTTAGTGTTGTATTTCTCACGAGGTGAAGATGTGTACATACATAGAGCATGGTCGCACATCCAGTGCTCCGGAGGGTTGGGCAGCACCTGCACAGTGTAGTGTTGGGGGGAGGCGACCGTTACTTGCGAGAACTAGTCCACCAGAACTTCGATGGTGGTATGACTTACAACGGCTATCGAATTAGACCAGTCTCTAGTTGTGCTTCTGAGCCGGAAAGTACAATATTTGTGATGGGAACGTGCATCAGCAGCGTGCAGAGCCATGTTCTGCACCATAATTATCACCATCACGTCAACATCGAAGTTGTATCTATCTACCGTCCATTCGAAACGACGAGTCCGCCCAAGCGGTCGAGGCAGCCACGCTTGCGAGCAGTCCATGTCATCATATCTACTGTGCGTATCACGTTTCATTGTTGTCTTTCTGATATCAAGCAATGATCCGGGTGTGACGTAGACCGCTTCGGCGGACTCGTCGTTTCGGATACACTGTACGTTACAAGCAAGACGAGCGCTTTGATTATTCCGATGGTGCTTTAACGGCTTCCGAAGTGGATCCATTCATACCGCAAAGTGAGGCCCGCCCCTGCATGGGGCCGAGTTGATCTGCGCCATTACAGTTGTATTAGGTGACACATGTTAAGTTCTATTGAAGTTTTGCAGAGATTATTTAAATGTCCATGATAAAATGTATGGTGATACTCGCTCGTTGCAAGTTTGGCAGTACGACAACACGCATCAGAGTAAAGAGTACATCTTGGACCACATTCACTCTGAAGATGAGCCTTCACCACCAGCAAAACGGGTTTGCCTGAATCTAATGTTTTCCTAGGTAGAACAAGAAAATAGAACAAATATTGCACTATCATGGCAAGAGAATTCCTCCAATCCATCGGTACTTCAGATCCAGGCTCCACAGTTATGAAAAAATGAACTTCAATTCCTAACAACAACATTATAATCAAGCTTCTCGATGTAGAATTGAATAAATGAGGAAGCAATGAGGTGCAGTCACATAAAGTTTGGCTTAAGAAAGTCACGTTAATCACAGTCAATGAGCGAAGGAGATCGATTTGACGTCGTTACTACCTTATACTGAAACTACCAATCATTATCAGGGTACTTCGAATGCCTTACAAACAAAAACTTTGTGAAGCTAAGTGAAACTGTGCTTGGAAGGGCTTAATATGTCCAATGGTGAGCAAAGATCCTAATCGTACGGCGATTGCCGCGCTCTGAACTCAAACGTAGGCCGCGCCGCGTGATGATACGACGCGACGTCCCAATCTCACCGTTGTGCGTTTCGAAAACGCCCTTTCTGACTCAGATGAACGTGTGCTAGGAAAGAAGAGAACGTAGCCCGAACAGCGCAGTGCGTCGAGTGGAAACTCTAGCACATCTCTTCCCAGCTGTTGCCATTCTCTCCTCAGTTGCTGCCATTCTTCAGCAGCTACTGCTATAAGGAGGAATGCTTGAGCAGCGATTGAGGGGAGGATGGCAGCAACTGGGAGGTGATACAGCTAGGGTTTCTACTCGAAGTACTACGCGGTTCGGACTACGTTACTGCTGCACATTTGTCAGAAGAGTAGACCGCGAGTGGTTGTCTTATTCGGGTGTAACGGATGGCCGGCGTCGTATTGAGTCATACTATCTAGAACTTGTTCCTTCCGCCAGGGGATGACCACGAAGCGATGACTAGGCTGATCCTTTTTCTGTTATGCAGTGTTATGTGTTAGGTTGTTGCAAAATCCATGTCGGATTTTGACAGTTGATTTTGAATTATCATAACTCTGCTCAAACTGAACATTTATTATCGGTTTAATGCCGGTTTGAGTCAGCTCTCTCAACGGTGGATCAAGCAGCCTGAATTCATGATCAACTGTAGGAGGACAGTTCGGTGAGTAAGGTGTATGGAGGAGAATCTCCATCTCCGCTTGCATCTTCTTCCAGAACGTCTGGAATGCAAATTGGGGTTTTGCGCTATTGTGGAACACCGGTAGANCGAACAGACCCTCCATACAATGGAAATGCGAATGCTCCGCTGGACCCAGGGGCTTACACGCCTTGACAGAGTTCGAAACGATGATGTGCGCGCAATGTTCGGAGTAGCTCCAATTGTGGCGAAGATGCGTGAGGCTCGGCTACGTTGGTACGGGCACGTATTGAGAAGTGACGACAATTCAGTCGCCAAATCAGCCATGAATATCACCGTAGAGGGACGTAGACCGAGAGGAAGACCGAAAACTCGATGGCTGGATAGGATAGAGGAAGATATGCGTTTACTGAAGCTCACAGACGAAGACGCTTTCAATCGAGGAAAATGGCGCAACCATACGAGGAATGCCGACCCCTGCTCTTGGGAACATGGCTAGGAAGAAGAAGAAGTGGAACACCGGTAGATGAATCAAGGGGTATTCATTCGCCGAGTTCTTCCAACAAGCTCATTTCTCCCACGTCATCAAAAATAGCAGAATTATAAACCTTTAATAGAACGAACACACATTCTGCTGATAGCCTTCACCAATGCTTTCAGAACGGCATTAACATCATAAAGTTTTAGTTCATAACTCTGAGACACGTACAGTCGTTCCAAAAAATACTCGCCTCCGGCATCCACCGCCCGTGTGCTGAGCCGCGCACAAGATGAAAAGTTCAGTCCGGTCAGCAGCCGCATTACCGTACTTTTAGGCGTAAAACAGGATGTGTCCCGTGTGCGTTCACACCAAAAACGCGTAATTTGACGACAAAATACAAAAAACAAGGATTCCGCCAGCAGTTACTTGTATGTCAGCGATTCGGACCCCTTTGGTTCTGTTACTGACGAATTTTCATGCTTTTTTCGAAAGTATTCAGATTATCACTTTATCGTTCGACGTTTCCGCTGCTTCTCACCGCGAAAGCTCCGAAAAGTTTGCTTGTTGACCTCAATATTCCGTGCTTATTACCTAGAAATAAGCTTTCAAATATGAACAATTAGTAACCAATAAAAAAGTGAGTCTGTGTATCATACGAGTTCGACCACAGTTACCTACAGTGGGCGTCAATGGCGGTGACCCGTCTACGGTCTCGAAAAGCAAGCGGCGCGACCGCGCCGCTCACGCTAGAATTGTCACCGTAGTGGCGTATCTGGGTTTTCTTGATAGTAGTTTATCACATTTGATGATAACTAATAAGAAAACTAACTGAGTGTCAAGAAAACCCCGTAATTTGATGTCTCGGAGGGGATTCTCGCTCGAGCGGCGCGGTTGCACTGCGTTCTTTTCGAGGCCGCAGACGG
>JARK01001507.1:356103-373269 GCA_000688135.1 Ancylostoma ceylanicum | reverse complement strand
AGCTTTGTGTACTCTGTACTGCGTCCATGAATCACTGGGGCCGGTTGCATCGAGGGGCCCCCTCCCGCCCACTTTCTGCGTCCGCCACTGATAGGTTGTAGGGAAAGTTCTCGCGGTTTTCGAAAAATCATATTTTGCTGTTTTTTTAAACAGGAAAACATATTAAGAAATGAATAAACCACCATCATGTACTGTCAATCTTTGCCAATTTTCGGAAAGCGTTTCGATGCGTTCGGCATAGAACTGTACTAGCATTGACTCGAAAAAGTTGCTCAACCAGCGACCTAACTCACCTTCATCAATGCACGTTTTTCCTTACAAGGCGCTAGATAGAGTCAGAAGAAGTTACTAATCTTTTTGCGCAGGACTAGGCCTGTACGTGGTGGAGTGAGCACTTCGCATCCGAAGTTGAGTAGCTTCTGGCGAGTCACTCTTATAGTGAGTGGACAAGCAGTGTCAGGCAGGAATCGGATCGTGCCGTAAATCAGACCCTTTCCTGCGACTTTTGCGGCCAATCTATTTAGGCATTGACAGTACAGGTCTACGTGAGCGCAATGTAGAGTGGCATCACCTTGCAATACATGATTCATTTATAGTCACACCAAGTACTGATCATAACCTTCAAAGAGTGGAGACCTGCCTTTGGCTGCGGCTCATGCTTCTCATCCTTGTCAACTCAAGGTGGACTGCGCTTGATGTTGACATACAGACAATGTAAAGCGGATGTCCACATGCTCCCACGTCTTCCGCCACGAGTTTGTCTTCTCCACTGCATTTCCCGCTAGGCATCAACTCTACCGCATGACGAACTTCTGATGGCGTGAAGGGAGGGTGTCTTCGAGGCGCAGGGTTAACAATCTACTGGGCGCTGTGGTCATGGGGGAGTGAAACAGCCGTTCGTAGTACTCTGTTGGTCGCAGCTTCCGTGCCAAGTCGCGACGTCACTTTTCTACCTTCTGAGTCCTTCAGGCACGGAATAACTTGGCGGTATTCGGCTATGCTACGTGCAGTCAACTTGATACTAGTCCTTGATTCCGCTGCTTCCATAAGCCTCTTCCTCGTGAATGCTTCATGATCTTTCGCAACTCTTTCTCGGCACACTCTGTTCAATAGAGTCATCTCCAAGTGGCTATGGGTAGTCCTCTTCAGATTCCTCCTCTTCTCGAGCAGTTGTCGTGTTTCTTCCGTGATCCTCGAGGTGATGTGGTTCGGTTTCTTCTTTCTGCAGGCATCCTTAATGGAGGTTATTGCGGCGACCAGCGTATGGTAGTCTTTGTCGATGGAGTCCAGCTCTTCGAAGTCGTGCATCTCGGCGAGTCTCTCAGCAGCATCGACATCCAGGATCGTGTGCGGTGGTCTTCTATTTGCCATGCGATCCAACATTGCCTTGATATTATTGAAGTGGAACTTCGCTCTGAGGAAGCTGTGATCACTTCCTGTCTGGAATTTGGGCACGACGGCTACGTCTGTGAAGACTTTACGATTGCACAAGATGTGGTCTAGTTCATGCTTGTGAACTCCATTAGGTGATACGTACGTCCATCTGCGGTTGTCCGCCTTTTGAAAGCGGATATTCCCATGGTAGAAGTGAGAGGTCTCACAGAAAGATGCTAAACGTTCTCCAGCTTCGTTTCGTTCTTCCAGGCTATGCGGGCCAATGAAAGCTTCGTAGGGTCTCTTCGGGCCGACACAAGCGTTGAAGTCTCCGGAAATTATCTTGTAGTAGCTTCGGCACTTTGCAGCAGTTTCTCGAACCTCGTCATAGAAGTCAGTATGATCCGCCTCGTCCTTGTCCGCGGTTAGCGCGTAGATTTGGATCACCGATACCTTGATCTTCTTATCTAGTTGCAGATCCAAAACACCAATCCTGTGGGAAGGGGAGCTTACTTGTCGAATCTTCTGTACCAAGCGAGGTGCAACGATGAAGCCAACTTTTCCAGATGTGGAGTTCTCCCTCCTAGACCCCAGAAACACTCCAGCTCCATTCTTCCATGTGCAGCTCAGCGGGTTCCTCCTCTTCGTCTCACAAAGACTGATGACATCAAATTTAATCCGTTCTGTTTCCTCCATCAAGAGGCTCAGCTGCGCTTCACTGCAGATCGACCGGCAGTTGTAGGTCCCGACAGTCAGATGAGTAGTCCGTGTTAGTAATCGTTTACTAGACTTTCCTTGGTGCTTATCCTTATGGCAGCGTAATGTGCCCCTGGAATCCACCTCGTGTCCCGAAAACGCTGCCATATAACCTGGATTAACGAAGTGCAGGGGACTAAAACCAGATTCATTGCTACCTAAAGCGAGAGTAAAGTACCACCCCTTCGACTTGCTGGGCCTGGGGGGGGGGTGGACCCTCCGTGTTGGCCGGGTGCGGGGAAAACCCCTCGTAATAGGAGGAAAGCGGGGCTCCCCCACATACCCGTTCACTCCCACACCACGTTGAGGTAGGGATAGGGTTTGTGGGAGTGAACACAGCTAGCACATGAATTCTTCAAGAGGTGATCAGTTAGATCTTATGTCTAGGTCATATCTTCAAGTCCTAAAAGGCTTAGTAAATTCATATTCCGTATTCGTTTTTTAAATATTTTCGAGTCTTTCGAAGCCGCTAGAAAGGGTGGGAGTTTGTTTGAGTATTGTGAAGTTCGGTATGCAAAGGGTTCCACTGTCAATTGCTGTGCCATCTACCAGATCTGGAATGGAGTAAATTAAGACTAAACCTGCGGTCGTTTATAGGTCTAAAAATTCAGAGTTTTGAAGACTTCAAAAGTAATTCTCCTCGAAGAATTTTAAAACCCATGATAACATTTGCTTGTGCTCTCCTATATATCAAACTTTTAAAACCTAAGACCGGTAACCTTGCTTTGTAATCTGGCATTGCTTGTTGGTAGCCTTTGATCGGAAAAGCGCGATAAAACACTATTCTGGTGAATGTTTTCTGTATTTTTTCAATTTTTTGGATTTCGTCCTTCAAAACTGGATTCCACAATTCACCACAGTATTCAAGCACAGGTAAGACGTACGCCTTATATAGTTTTACCAGAACGCTTACTCCAGACGTATATGGGTTTCTCAAAATACAATGTATAATATGTCTTGCTCTACAGGATGACAAAAAAGTCTTTGGCCAAAAGTTCCACAGAGATTTTTCCTGTGAAAAACGGCAAACAATTAGTGGCAATGCTATTGGTTGTGCTGCAAACGCTGCTGCCAACATATCTTTTGTATTAGACACAGTGCCAAAGTCTTTGAGTAAAATGGCAGCGTAAGAAAGTAAACTAGTACGAAGGTGCGGTTTCTCACTTCCCACAAAGCGTGGTAGAAAGTTCCATTTCTCCCATCCTCTGCTCACTTTTCGCAGAAAAACTATTGAAGCGCTTCAGATTTATTCAAAATTGAGCATCCTCCATGTCATCTGAGTTATAGCATTGACTAAGATAATTTTTGAAAGGAAGTTTCCAAATTGGCAACATTCCACCTTTTGGTTGATGTAGCCCTCTCCTGCAAAGGAGAACCGATATCAAAACTGTTGCGAATAATGATCAAAGTGTCCTCTATATTCCATCAAAAGGGCAGGTTCCTGCGGCAAAGATGTCGGCAGCTGGGGTGTATTTTGTCCTGACAGTGATGGGCTCGCTATCAGCGCGGCCGCCGGATGAGGTCTACCATGATTGCTAGAAAATTTTGTTAGGGAACACATTGAAAGGCAATAATTTTCCGAAAATGACCTCAAATGAAGGTAGTTCTATTGCTGGCAATATATCTTATTGTTGCCCTTCTTCGGACCAAAAATCACCATGTGTTCATCTGTTGCAGTTTTCGCGAAAACACAGGGGTGAAGTCAGTGCTCAAAGTATCAATGGAGGAATCCGTGATTGTGTTTTTTTGCTAAGTCCCAACCGCACAATATATGGATGGAATGGGCCTTTCAAAGCAACTTTGTAACTGCTTTCAAAGAAAAATTCATGAGACATTGGTTGTGAGGTCACTTTGGTGACTATGACACATTGACGGGATATCTCTCATACTCCCTACTATCAACATATCTGGATATGCCTGTATAGTTGCTTTATAGCACAGTTCTTTACCTTGCTACTGTAAAACTATGGGACCTATCGCTGAGAGTTGTAGGGCTGAATTGACCCTGAGGAGGTGCGGGTTCAAGGTTATGTGACTTGTGAGGATTTTGAGCCCTATATCGGAGAAGCTGGAGGTTTGCTCGAAATCTTACTAGTGATTTTTGGAGCTCATGCATTGGGTAAACTCATACTAAATTTTGGTTTCATTGTCTAACCTATAGACATTTTTAGGCCTTGCAAAGTATGGCCAAAGACTGTTGTCACCCTGTAGCTGTTAATTCTTCAACATGCTGAGAATACTTGAGGGAGCAGTCGACAAGAACTCCAGGATCTCGGATTGAGTCCACCTCTTTTATCGGACTGCCATAGTCGGTTTGTTCATTGCTCCCAGCTAACATCGAGACGTGGCTTTTCGAGGTATTCACTTTTATACGCCATGTTTGAACCCAGGACAGCATTTGCTGAATAGAGTGTCGCAGTTTCGTCCAAATTTCTTGTTTTTCCTATGCATCATAAGCTGCGTAGATTTCAGCGTCGTCGACGTATGCCGCTATCCTTATTCTAGGATCAGTTTTCACAAAATTTGCTAGGTCCGTTGAATAAATATTGAACAAAAGCGGAGAAAGTACACTCCCTTGAGGCACCCCAGACGGAGAGGAATTTCCCAAGGAAAGCTGCTCTTGGACACGTACTGCGAATTTCCTACTGCTTAGATAGGATTCAAACCACTTCAAAAGATTATTCCTTATGCCTATGCTTTCAAGATTTCTCAAGAGGCTCAGGTGATCGACTGTGTCGAAGGCTTTGCTCAGATCGAAATACACCACTTCCACGTGTTTAACTTCGCTCAATGCGGTCACCCAGTCTTGATAGCACTGAATTAATTGGGTTGAAGTGGAACAGCTCGGAAGAAATTCATGCTGCTTCTCGAGAATTTTGAGACACCACTCTAGAATCAATTTTGCAACTATTTTTTTCATAATTCTGCAGAGGGTGGGTGAAATACTAATAGGTCTAAAATCAGATGCATTTACTGTCAGTGGAATCGTAGGAATATGGGGTGATTACTGTTCTTTTCCAAGTGGAAGGTACCTCTCCTGTGATAAGAGAAATATTGAAGATATGTGAGAGTGGTGAAGTGAAAATGTTCCGTTAGAGGCTTCCAGATACTTGCGGACTTCGTTAACTTCTATGCACGGTGTTGGGCTCTCCGCAGAAGACAACGAATCGATTACAGGACATGAGGAGCTTGCGTTATTGAAGACAGTGGAGAAATATTTGGCAAGGGCATCAGCTCTATCAGATGCTTTCAAAAATTTGTTCCCAAGTTCGTTTCCCAGGCTGGGAGCGCATCTTTTACTCAAAACTCGTAGTTTCATTTGTGAAAAGAGCTTTTTCATGTTTTTCTCCAGCGACATCTTTCGTTCTCTACAACTCAAAAAAAAAACGTTTTAGGTGATAGTTCAGCTATTTGCACACATTCTTGTAGTTTTCACATCGTAAAGGATCAGAGCCTCAGAGAGTAGCCTTCTCTTCTGATCAAATAAATTAACGATATGGGTTCAAACGTATCAGTTTGTTTTCTGTAGGGTACAAATCGCAAAATGAGTTAGTGCAGTACTTGAGTAAAACGCGTATATACATCACTTACGTCTGTGTAGTTGGCGAAAACTTGAAACCAGTCAATGGAGGAAATTTCGGCCTCAATAGCAACCACACCCGCCATTGAAAAATCGAAGTGCTTGTCGATACATTTATCGGGGTTTTTCATAGCTATGAAAAAAGTAATAATGTTGTGGTCGGAATACCCTAGGGGGGAGGGGGAAGAATTTTGTTGGCTGATAAGGAAGAGGAACTGGAAAGAATGACATCGAGCATGGAGCTACCTCGCGTTGGAGAATCGACTAGCTGATTCAGACCTAGCGAGTTGAAGAGGGGAATTCCGCAGAAGCGGAGTTTCTAGTTTTCATGGAACTCCATTCGATGTCATTGAGATTAAGGTCACCAAAGATAGTAACCTCACATGCAGCAGATGAGAGATCTTCTAATAATGATATGAGTTTTTTTTTATCTTCATGAATTTTGCTAGCTGGAGGTCTATAGACTAGAATAAAGCGGTGTTGAGACGCGGCTTCTGGGTAAATGTCAAAAGCGAGTACATCGCAAGCTAATTCAGAATCAAACTTAATGTGTTCGAATATAACTTGTTCATGGATCAAAGCACAGACACCCTTTATCAATCACTCGGTCTTTGCACAGAACAACGTTGTGAAGATTGCAAGATATGTCAGAGTCAGAAAATTCAGTACTGAGCCACGTTTCTGTAATCATAGCAATAGCTGGTTTGTGTGTAGATAAAAGATAGCGAAACTCTGAGATTTTATTAACAATACTTCGGCTATTCAAAAGCAAACATAGTAGGGTCGGTAAGCCTGGCCGATTTAGAAGTTTTTTGATGTAGAGTATTTGAGCTTTGGAATTTCAGAGGCTTTCACTATCTGGTTTCTGTAAACAACAAACACCCTATTGCCATGATGGTCTTTATCGTTCAGCTCACGGGCCTGCCTCCTTAGATCTCTTTCCTTCTCGCGCTCTTTGCGGGTCATGGAACGTCTGACAAAGATGTGGGCAAACCCTCTGATCGAACGCAACAACCTCGCATTACGTAGCGCAACGAAATGAAATTGTGCTGAGGGTAGTACACACTTAAACTCAGCACCTACGGGAATTTTTGTGTTGNGAGGGGATTCTCGCTCGAGCGGCGCGGTTGCACTGCGTTCTTTTCGAGGCCGCAGACGGGTCACCGCCATTGACGCCCACTGTATGTCTACCTAGAAAAGAAATTCAGATCTGTGAATACCTGGTGAGAATTCTTACACTGTAGCTATTAAGGCAGAATACTGCATTGAAGCAAGCCGTCGCCATATGGGCAAGGAGATTCCTCGCGCGCGCGCCTTACTGCATCTTAGCCACTGAACATTGCTGCCTCGGTAGGATTTCGTAGATGTTGTGCTCCACCTAGTAATATACTATCTGTTTCAAAAACGAGAGCAATTCAATGCTTTGTCTGTAGCTAGACAAGGCACGTCAAATCTTGGAAATTCAGCGCTGTCAGTAACCGGAAACGTGCCAAAACATGTCAACTGGCGAGACCTACCTCATCTTGGAAGGCTGCCAAGTGGCAAGATTTGTGAAACAGACAGTAGTCGTCCTCCAGTGTAGTTCTCCACCGCTGCGGTGGATGTGATGTTTCGCATAAATCGCATTTGTAAGCGAGGTTTGCCTCGCTCAGAATTTTGTGGCGGTTTACTTCTTGAGAACTCTTTATCTCCTCCTTTGAATATGAATGGACCGAAAAAAGGTGCGAGTACAAATTTCTTTTCATGTTTTTGCGCATACTGGGCAGTCTCCCTTCTTTCCGCGCTCCAGCTCCAAACATCACTACAAAAGTATACTTGTTTTGAAAAACTATGGAGTTACACAGATACCCTATTGGTGATGTAGCTTGAAAACGCCAAGAGTCAACTAGCAACTAAAGAATGACCTCTTCGGCCTGACATAATAGAAAAATCCTATTTCGACCCCAAAAACTGCAATGATGTATGATTACGCATGCCTGTGCGTCGTAGACGCCTGATGGAGTGTCCCCAGTGCAGTTGCACACGACACATATCCGATTTGACGCCTAAAAAGTACGGTAATGCACTCTGCTGACCGGACTGAACTTTTCATCTTGTGAGCCGCGCCGGCCTCCTATGCATTAGGATCACGCTAAACTGCGCGTCGACTGAGCCACGTTGCAGCACGTATCATAATGCATAGGAGCCGTGGCGCGGCTCAGCAGACGGGCGGTGGATGCCGGAGGCGAGTATTTTTTGGAACGACTGTATCTCCAAAGCTGAGCGACTTGAGCCAACACTGTACTACGGCTTTTTTTCGCATTCCCTCCCACATAAGTTGGCACTGTGCCGCTTCCAAGCTGCTGCGTCCCTACCGAGTTTGAATCCACAATACAGTTGGAGACGAATTTTAGCGAACGACTACACTTTGACTCAGCTTCGAAAAAGCCAACAAAAGTGGATAGACCTGAACAAGAATAGAATGACAGAAAGAGGAAAAAAGATGCTTTCAAACACGTACAAAATATTTCAATAGAACGTCACTTTCTATTCCAAGATATTACTTCAAAATTCGTATTTCGAAAATCCGACACTGATTTCGTAGCAACCTGATATACACACGACATGTAGTTCGATTACGGTCACCACAACGTGTCCAAAACAGTTCAAAATTTACAGCAACAATTTCACATACATATCCTCCGTATATTTCGGGGTGTCGTGCGGGCGCACCGCCCGCCATGACGCGAGCTGGCGATCAATACCCGCCTGTTGTCTGCTGGAGCGTTGCCAGCAGTACTCCACACGTCATGCCACGTGGTGCACTCGTAAGCCACCCCGAAATATATGTACAGTGTATCCGAAACGACGAGTCCGCCCAAGCGGTCCACATCACAGCCAGATCATTGGTTGATATCAGAAAGACAACGATGAAACGTGATACGCAGATTAGAAATGATGACGTGGATTGCTGGCAAGCGTGGCCGCCTCCACCGCCTGGGCGGACTCGTCGTTTAGACGGTACATACTATACGTACTGTCTGTTTCACAAATCTTGCCACTTGACAGGCTTCCAAGATGAGGTAGGTTTCGCCAGTTGTTATAGGCGAGACATGTTTTGGCACGTTTCCAGTTACTGACAGCGCTGAATTTCCAAGATTTGACGTGTCTTGTCTAGCTACAGACAAAACATTGCTCTCACTTTTGAAACAGATTGTACATAATTATTTCCCATTACAACAGTCTTGTATATACATACAGGAAGCGAGGAACTCGTGACACTAGTGCAAAAATGAAATGAAGCCCACTTAGAACATTAGGTCATGACCGTGAAACAGCAGTAAACAGTCCGCACAGGTAGTGGACGATGCAAAATGTGCGGAACATGTGATCGGCTACGCTGATGTGCGCCGCTAGATCCGGCTGGGGCGCACCAATCGATCGTCGTATCTGAGAACTTGCACTGCCATGCGCCGTCCCGCCCATGCTCCAGGACAGCTGACCGACGGGCAAGCGCGAAAGGGGCTTCGTGCGGGAACCGGGTTGAAGCCCCGAAAAGAAAAAAAAAACAAAAAATGTGGCGACTTATGGCGGATGGTGGCGCCTTAGACTCCTTGGACTTATTATGTCCGAATGCACAAAATATATGATGGTTCAGTGGATGTTAATAGATTTATTACTGTACAGAGAGAGTAGGGAGAAATGTATGAGAAGAGTGAGTGCCTTGTGCGGCTTACAACATCGTTCTCCCTAGTACGTATCATATCGAGCATAAGACGGGTCAACCCCGCCCCCTCCACAGGAGGTCCACTACGAGTTATGAGTTTGAGTACAATATGGATCATCGAATCGTCGATGATNCGGGTCAACCCCGCCCCCTCCACAGGAGGTCCACTACGAGTTATGAGTTTGAGTACAATATGGATCATCGAATCGTCGATGATACTGCGGCGAGCGACAACAATAATTACTATTGGGATCAATGTTCTTAGCTTTCTTCCTTGTCGTCGTGGTGCGGCGAGGATTGACATCTTGACGTGGTCGATTGCGAAGTACAGCTTGATGATGTGAAGGGCGACGACGGTCTGCGGAAGTTGGAGGCGAACGGTGGCTGGACGGCGTGGAGGGCGGCTTGGCGTGGAGTGCGGGACGGCGGCTGGAGTTGACGGCAGACGGTTGGAGTTGTGGCCATCGTGGCCTTCTTACGGCTACAGAGTGGTTCTTTGCGACATCTGTAGCAGTTTCCTTTGACGGAAGTGAAGATGCTCTGGAACCGTATGCGTGAAGGATTTTTCCTGAGTTTCTGGGAAAATTGTTTCCTCTTTGACGCTTCCATCGCGGTCTATCAAGTTTAGAAATTTTCTGCAGCACCTGACGTTCCGCTTCCTCACAGATGGCTGTCAGGTTGCAGTTCACAGATTCAGCCTGATTTGCGCTGCTCAGATCACGACCATAAATTGCGTGACCGAAAACTGTCTTGACAACATGCAATCCAGATGGGGTTTGGGTCTCAGTGTGGGTAATTAAGTCATGGTAGTAATCAATACCAACCAAAACGCGTGGAATTTGATGTTCTCCACGTAGCTTAGTATTTGCCAAGAAAATGTCGTTGGCTTTTAGAAAGGCGACGTCATCTTGTTCAAGTCTAACAGGTGAAAATCCTTTTGTGATCACCGGTCTGGTTTGGACGGTTATTTCGATGACTTCTCCGAATGCCGTCCCGATTTTGAGAGGGACAATGTGGCTTTTGAACGTTTCACTACGTCCACCAATTCCAGAAATTGAACATTTTTTCCGTCATATGCTTTGGTAGACCGAATTGTTCTACGAGATCTTCGTCGACGACTGTTTTCTGCGCACCTGAGTCGAAAACGAAAAGAATTTTCTGGTATTGTTGATTCTTTGAATTCCATATGCTGCCTTCGGCTGTCAGCAACACCAGCTGTTCGTTCATCGCATTTTCACTGCAAAGGCTGGATTTTAGCAAAGTTTTACCGTGCATCTGTACATTTGCTGCTGACGATTTTTTGTTACAGGATTGGCTGCTATTTGACCTATGATTACGATCCCTATAGTCTCTTGGATTTGGATTGCTTTGGGCTATCCTACTTGCTCGGCACTCATTACCATGATTACCCTGTCGCTTGTCTTTCTTCAAACACAGGCAGATATGGTGTTTCTGGCCACAAAATGCGCAGTCCTGTCTTCGGCAGACAAAGCTGTTATGCGTGTGTGAGAAACATTTCCAACAGCGATTTTGTGCTTTGAGTGCTTTTCGGCGCATTGTTTTATCGCTGACGGTACGGCATCGTACACTTGAATGATTGCCCTTGTGGCAAAATATGCATCCTTTGCCGTTATTGGGTCGATGTCTGAGGTCCTTTGCTCTTAATTGTATGACCCTGCCGCCGTTTTTCTGGCATAATCTGCTCTCACTGTATGTTTTTGCGGCAATCTCTCTTTCGAGAATTGCCAACGG
Organism: Ancylostoma ceylanicum; assembly: GCA_000688135.1. Lineage (NCBI taxonomy): Eukaryota > Metazoa > Nematoda > Chromadorea > Rhabditida > Ancylostomatidae > Ancylostoma > Ancylostoma ceylanicum. The sequence goes on along the minus strand of JARK01001507.1, from coordinate 362,101 downwards.
GTCGCTTCTGTTCAGATTCGAGTGTGTTGTCTGTGAAAATGACGACATTGACACATGACTTCTGATTTGCTCGGCGTTTTCGGCAATATTTTGAACGGTTTCCGAATCGTGTTTATTTGGAACACATACTTTTTGAGCTCTTCTTATGGGATATTTTGGGCAAATCTCCATGTTTTCTGAATCTTTTTGGATTCATTGAGATTTGCGGTTAAAACAGCGATCAGGTCGTTTGCCTCCGCTATTGACATGTGTAGGTCAGATTCTTCCGGTATTTGCTGAATTTCTGCTTGAACGTCCCTTTTCTCTGAGTTATCCTTGCAGTTTTTGTACTCGTCCAGTATCTTTCTGTTCAATTTTTGGAGGTCTTCTTTCGCCTCCGTAATTCGTAGGATGCTACATTGTAGTAATGCTGTTGTAGAGCGACACTTCTCATTATCCTCGTTGTCCACTCTATATTCTACATTTTTTGCACTCTCACTGTAGAAATTTACAACTTTTCTCAGCGATTTGGCGCTGAGGACAATGGGAATTCTGTGAAAATGAAGTGCCATGGTTTTTTGGCGCCTCAACTTCCCTTGAGATATATTCTCAGAAACGCAGCTATTGGCGTTAAAACTGATTCGCACAGGCGCAATCAGCTCAGAAAATGTGGCGACTTATGGCGGATGGTGGCGCCTTAGACTCTTGGACTTTGTTTAGTCCGTGTGTGCAATAATTGCGGTGGTTCAGTGGATAGCAGGTTTATTACTGTACATGAGATGGAGAGCAAAGTGAGAGATGAGTGCCTTGTGCGGCTTACAGCATCATTCTGACTAGTCAATACTATCTCGAGCACTAGACGGGTCAGTCCCGCCCCCTCCACATGAGGAACGATATGGGTGATGGCTAAGGATACGGTAAGGATCATCGATTCGTCGATGATACTGCGGCGGGCGACAAGAACATTTAAAATTACAATCACTGGTCTTAACTCTATCCTTCGTGCTGGTGTGGCGAGGACGAACTTCTTGACGTGGGCGGTAGCAGAGTGCGGCTTGATGACGTGGGGGACGGCGGCGCGACGACGATGGTGGCGGGAGGCGGCTGGACGGCGTGGGCGGCGGCTTGGCGTGGAGTGTGGGACGGCGGCGGTTACCGTTGAAGGCAGACGGCTGGTGTTGCGGCGATAGTAGCCTTTTCATGGCTACAGAGTGGTGTTCTGCGACTTTTGCAGCTTCCCTTAGCGGAAGTGAGGGAGTTGTGAAACCATAGGCATGGAAAACTTCATCTGTGTACTCATGGGAGTTCTTCGAAGATTTTCCGTCTTTCCTCTCCTTTAATGGTATTTCCACAACAACGGGTTCAGAGCCTTTTTGGGGCGAGAGATACTCAGTGTACTCCCACACAGCTGTCAGATTATAATTGACAGATTCAGCCTGCCTTACCTCGGTCGAGCCGCTACCGTAAACTGTTGGGCCAAAAACCGTTCTGGCTACGTGTAACCCAGATGGGGTTTTAGTCACATGACCGGTAACTAGGTCATGGTAATAATCCAGATCTACCAAAATGCGCGGGATCTGATGCTCTCCACGTATCTTTGGGTTTGCCAAGTAAATTTCTTTGGCTTTTAGAAAGGCCGCGTCGTTCTGATCAAGTTTCACGGACGGAAGTCCACTTATAATTGTTGGTCGAGTTTCTACGGTCATTTTGATATCTTCTCCAAATGCCGTCCCGATTTGGAGAGGAACAGTGTAGCTTTTGAACGTTTCCACGTGTCCGCCATCTCCAGATACTGTGCACATTTGACTCCTCACTTTTGGAAGAGCAAATTGTTCTGCAAGTTTTTCCTCAATGACTGTTTTTTGTGAGCCTGAGTCGAAAAGGAATAATACTTTTTCAAATTGCCGCCTTTTTGCATTCCATATGCTGCCCTCGGCTGTCATTAACACAATTTGCCTATGTGTAGTCTTAGGCGGGCAAATGTTTGGTTCTGACACTGTTTCTACGCACATCTGTACTGCCACAGTGCTAGGCTTCGCGCGACCAGGTTGATTGTTGCTTACTCTCTGATCACGGTTCTGCCGGTCCCTCAAGTTTGACTTGTTTGACGACGCGATGATTGTCCTTCGCTCTTTGCCGTAATTAACCTGCAGTGGCTCTTTTTTGAGCCACAGGCTACTATGATGCTTCTGGCCGCAGGACGAGCAGTCTTGCTTACGGCAGACGAAGCTGTTATGGTTTGATGAGAAACACTTCCAACAGCGATTTTCCCGTCTGAGTATCTTTCGGCGCATGCTTTGATCGTTGACGGTATGACATCGTGCGGTTGAGTGATTGCCCTTGTGGCAAAATACGCATCCACTGCCATAATTGGGTCGATACTTGGTAGGCTTCGTTCTTGATTGTATGACCCTGCCGTTGTTTTTCTGGCCTAATCAGTTGTCAGAGTATGCCATAGCGGCAATCTCTTTTTTGTGAGATGCCATTGGGCTGCACCTATTTTGACTTGAATATGATGCCTGTGGAACTGACTGTAATGACCCGAAGTTTCTATTCTGTTCCGTCGCATTGACAACATTTGGGATGATTTCTAAAGCGTCTGTAGTTGGAGCGACTTCTTTTTCAACTCCGAGATTCGTATATTGTGCAAGAATCTCATTATTTGCGCGAGTTTTCTCAGATTCAGTGAGTTTCGCGCTAAGCACAACGATAAGTTCGTTTGCCTCTGCTATAGCTATGTGCAGTTGAGATTCCTTTTCTATTTTTCCAATCTCTGCCAAAATGTCTTTTTTCTCAGACTCATCTGTGCAGCCGGTGTACTCATCTCTAATCTCCTTGTACAGTTTTTGGAGGTCTTCTTTCGCCTCCTTGATTCGTAGGATGCTACTTTGTAAAGATGCTGTTGTAGAGCGACATTTCTCACTGTCCTCGTCTACTCTATATTCTACATTTTTTGCATTCTCATTGTAAAAATTTACAAATTTTCTCAGCGATTTGGCACTGAGGACAATGGGAATTCTGTGAAAGTGGAGTGCCATGGTTTATTTTGGCTTCCTCGATTTCCCCCGATTCTTAGGAACGCAGCTATTTGCGTTATGACTGATTCGCACAGGCGCAATCAGCTGTCCCAGTTAGGTTGGGAAGAATTGATATCGATTCTGGATCCTTGATTGGATCGGTGATTTAGGGCTCTTGGGCTCCTAGGTTAGACTAAGTCGCCAACCTCCTGTGCAGTTGCAGAGCAAGGCACGAATGGTTTAGGGAACTTGGTCCCAGGGTTAGGGTTAAGTGCTAAGTTAAGCACTGCTAACCTCTTACGGCTTGGGGTGGGCCGTGAAAGTGCTCAGTTATGAGCGAGTCTCTCCTCCAGGCTTTGAGCGGGAGGAATGGCTTTATTTTAGCCGATGCACCAGAAAATGTGGCGACTTATGGCGGATGGTGGCGCCTTAGACTCCTTGGACTTATTATGTCCGAATGCACAAAATATATGATGGTTCAGTGGATGTTAATAGATTTATTACTGTACAGAGAGAGTAGGGAGAAATGTATGAGAAGAGTGAGTGCCTTGTGCGGCTTACAACATCGTTCTCACTAGTACGTATCATATCGAGCATAAGACGGGTCAACCCCGCCCCCTCGACAGGAGGTCCACTACGAGTTATGAGTTTGAGTACAATATGGATCATCGAATCGTCGATGATGAAAACTACGCATGGAGAAACCCGAAAAGGCCTCACAGGAGGCACGCATCCTTCCTCGAATGGATGACACTTCATTTTTAGATATTGTCCGAAATCATGACAACTCACGAAAAAACACAGTGCGAGACAAGAGGACGAGCACAGCGTGGTGTTCATGTGTCTATATGTAAAAGGATAAAGGATAAAGTGGTCGGCGTTGACCTATCCCGTTATGTGGGATGCGCCACGCATTCGACTTCATCTGAACATCGTAGAGGCGTTGAATGCGTATGTGCCCTGTGATTACGTCGGAACTCGTCCGAACACTCCCATCCGAACTCGTCCGCAGCGCGGTGTCCGATCTCGTCCACCCAGCGTCGGAACTTGTCCACTGCTGTGTGGTGAAGAAGTTGTCCTCAAATCCTCGAAATGCAAGTAATCACGCTTAGGAAACGAAGCCCAAATAAGGTTTCAAGCCTAACACTTCCCTATATAAGAAGACAGAAGCTGTTTGAAACGCAAAGTTGACATGATATATCTGCACATAAAAGGAGAACAAAGAAAGGAATATGTTGAACTTTATAGGGATAAGAGGGGCTCCCTATTTGCAGTAAATTTCTTTTTTCAATGACAGAAAGTGCTGGAAATCGAATTGGCTCAAGTTCAATTTAGTTACAACTCCGAGTTTTAAATGAGAATCCCTTACTGATTTTTTCCAAGTTGGTGACTTATCAAAGAAGCCTATCCCCATACGGTGAGCTCATGAATGCGTTTATTATATTGATTATATGGACGAGTCCAATCTATTAGTTACTTTAAATTTGTTCGTGAATGTTCCAAAGAGGTTCAAAAACTGTCCACACAAACGTCTCTGACCAAGCCTGCTAAGGAATGACATGGGAAGCTATACGAAAGAGTTTCGGATGAGAAATACAAAATAAAGTTTACAATATGGGCATTTTTTGATGGTCACTTGCGGGGGGCATCCGATGAACCAAGTCAGTGCTTCATCCTCTCAGACTCCTCTGGTACCAATTACCTACCCCGGAGGGATGGATGGCTTGGTTGGCCATGGGCGGGATCGAACCATCGACCGTGTGCGTGCGCAGTGAGCCTCTTACCACTACGCCACACGCGCCCGTTGTACTGGGCGATGAGACTCTTGGACTTAAACCGTCCGAATGCGTGGTAAACGCGGTGGTTCAGTGGAATATATTTATTACAGTAGGCGTCAATGGCGGTGACCCGTCTGCGGCCTCGATTGATACCTGGATGCAGGATGGAAGTTCGCTGGGAATGTCGGAATGCCGGTTGGTGAGAACGCTATAACGGGCATTCTCATCGCCAAAACGAGGAAGTACAGAGAGTGAAGAGACGCAGACAAGGGCAAATGAGAATGCCCATTATAGCGTTCTCACCAACCGGCATTCCGACATTCCCAGCGAACTTCCATCCTGCATCCAGGTATCAATCGACGCAGAATTGTCAGCTGAACACGCTGGCAACCTGACATCCGGAAAAGGATTTCAACGAATCCTGAAAAATCCACTCAAAGTTCGAAAATAGCCCAACTTGGTACAAAAATTTCGACGTGCGTCCAGAAGCAATTAAGGAGGTTTGGACATCTCTGGAAAGAGCAAATCTTCCTCTATTTCCTAGCAACCTGACATTTGAAAAAGGTTCACTTCTGCGCCCAAGACAGGGCGCGGCGCGGGCCCTACTTTTGCGCGTCTGCGTCTTTTTCAGAAATTTGGCACGCAGTTCTGATAACAATATGCAATCTATGCATGACATGAATTTTCCTTTGAAGTCAATACATTGTGCTCAATTGTTCTCACATTAGAGTTTTGAAGCCGGGTCCCGGATATTTCCGAAAATAAAGGTTGAAAATTCAAAAAAATTCATTTTTTCTCGTGTCGATTCTCATTCATAAATTCCCTTCAGCTCCAATCTCCAATATCTGAATATTTTCCAGTAGTACTGTTACTCTACCACTTGATCATGTTTCCTCAAGGCTTCTCCAGTTTTTAGGAAATAATGCTGTCAAAATCGAAAAAACCACGAATGTTCAGGATAATTTTTTTTCACTCAGCTTCCACCACAGTGGCCAATACTAAATACTTTCCAGTAGTAGTTCTCTTCCTCTGCCGTGAGCAAGCGTGGTTCCATAAGTTTCCAGCATTTCGTTTTCCTAGTCCCGCACAAAGTACGTGACCCCAGCAGCTTCACATATGCGAACGCATACCCTTCTACCCCAACACATTTCTATAATTTCCATATTTTTCCAATTTTTAGGTACAAATATATCCTATTATATTTTTACACCCCCCCCCCCCCCC
>JARK01001507.1:311050-347952 GCA_000688135.1 Ancylostoma ceylanicum | reverse complement strand
TGTGTGTGTGTGTGTGTGTGTGTGTGTGTGTGTGTGTGTGTGTGTGTGTGACGTCGCTCTCGCCTTTTGTATAGCTGTGGAAGTAGTGCTTTGGAGCCAGAAAGCTCAAAGGTGCGAAAAACGAGAGTTTCGATAAACGAGGAATTGCCGGCGTGGTGTGAGGAAGATGCCACATGAAGGCAATGCGAGCGAAGCGAGCACGAAAAGAAGCCTGAGAGTCCGGCGTCAGCCGGACGATCAGGCTGGTGAATTCTTATGCTGAAAACTGATATGGCTTAGTGTCACTGTGATGGACATCAGCTTTTCGGAGAACTGCGTGGTTGTCTTCCTATCATTCACATTTGTTGAGCTGGGTCCATAGTAACCATAATCCGACCACTGGGTAAAAACTTGAGTAGTTTAATGAGTTCTCTGAAATGAAGCCACTTCGAATCATCCTTTCCCTGCATGCTCATTGTGGATTATCAAAGTTTGAGATTTTTCTTTTTTTTTCAGTATTTGTAGCCGCCACAGGAAGCGTATAGCGGTGCCCTAAGTTGGGTTCCATGATACCAGTGTAACCAAAGATGGTCAGAGTGATTGCTTATTCTATGGACTAGGTAATTTTAGGGGAAGTACGACGCAGAAAAATGTTTGCTGACCTGGTATCGCATGAGTATGAGATCACGAACCCTAGTCCTAGAAATTCACCCTTCAAGAGCTAAAATGTTCTTGGTGTTAGGGTGCTGTGTTCATGGGTTTGATGTAACTCCATCACCGCCGTGTTCGGTTTCTCTTCATTGCATCTGAACGATGCCCATTCTCTTCGTTCGTTTATATACCCGTGCTAGCCGTTATCATGTGAAGATCATGTAAGTCATGTCAAAACATTGACGGGCAGCCAGACAAAGTTGTCCAAACGGCATTCGCCGTTGGCGACACATTTTCCGGGTGTTTGGCAAGACAAATGGCGGGGGAATATGTTGGACGACACATTTTCCGGGTGTTTGGCAGGATAAATGGCGGGAGAATATGTTAGCGACACGTTTTCCGGGTGCTTAGCAAGAGAAATGGCGAGGGAAAATGTTGGCGACCCATTTCCCGGGACAAGCACATACGACGCTTCGGGGCTGGTATTCATGAACGCGCGGGAGCGGGAAGGAGCGTGGTCTCAACCCGCTGCCTCTGGTTCCAGGCGGGAACCTTCCCATTCACCCGTACGGGTAAATTTTGTATTCATGAAAGACCAGGGAGCGGGAAGACGCGTGCACTAGTACTCTAACTAGGGCGCGCTTTGAGAATTGATAGGCGCGAAGTCAGGAATTTTCAATGTTTTGAGGAAGAATCCGAGCGGAAACTACTTCTTTCCGTATTTTTTTGACATTGTGTGCCATATAATTGGACTAGTATCACAGGTTCATCATTAAAATACAGCCTAGCCTAAAACTTAGTTTAGAGTCCAGTTTTTTTTTCTCAGATTAGACGCGGTGACGCTCTTGATGCATCATATTTCGCAATGTTTCAACGAGCCGTTTTCCAGCATGTTTCTGCATCACACTATTCGAACTAATGCATTTTTTACCAGCACAAACATAACTGAAACGGGAAGAAGGGGAAGTATTGCCTAATTCGCATTTTTGCAAGAGTTATTATGCTTACAAGATTAGTAAAACAACATTTCCTGAACAACCATAATTTTTAGCGTTTTCTTTCGTCAAAATTTGGGTTAACTTGCCGTTCCCTCCTCAACATAGAAAAAGCGATTTCCTCAACACCGAAAAATGTCACTGAAGCGCGGTCATAGGTTATCGTCGAGACCTATTGAGCGCTGCACTTTTCCTCTCCGGTACCACAACGTTGTCTTCGCTCTAAGAAGTTCTTGATTTTCTACCAATCCTTTATAGTCTATAGCAGCACAGCGGGAAGAGAAATCTTTCACCTATCTAAGAAAGTCGATAACCACGTCTCGATTCTTAAATCAATTATACTCAGCCTTGTCTTGTAATTGACTGAATAAATGAATGAATGAATGAACACGCGCGACGCGACGTGTAGCGAAGCCGTCGCGTCGCGCGGTTGCGCTAGGCCAAAGTTTGCAAAATTGCGTACACGCAGAAATACACACTTAGCTCGATTTGGCGTGAGCGTCAACGCTTATGCGTTCTTATGATAAGTCGTCTAGTCCTGTAAGTTTGAGGCCAAAGCAGAAAGAAAATCAAACAATGAACACACCACCACAAGCTCTGACGTCGGCGAAATCATCGCGTCGCGTCTGCTAGCAGGCGCGACGCGAACTTGGCCCATGGCGTCGTTTTTCAAGGAAAAAGTATAAACAGAGCGCGACGGAAAACGCCAACAGCCACATCGCGACCATTGTTTGTGCGTGCTTCCACTCGGGACCCATCGCATTGGAACAGTTTGCTTGGACGCGACGATCACTTCGCGCCGAAGTATAAACACTCGTATAAGGTCTCGAGTGGATGCGTCGCTTCAGTTACCCAAGTTTGAGGTATGCGTTCCAGAACGGTGGCGTACAGCGAGCTGGAGTTCCCAGTTGCCACCAATTCAAGCCTAGATTTTTGATCGAGAATGTCTCCACGATCCTCGGTGGACCGCGCTCCGTAGTGCGCGGTCGGCTGGATCCAGCGGATTCCAACGACATCCAGAAATGCACGACGAGGCCGATCCTGGTGGGATCCAGGAGATACGTTCCGTCGTGCACGGCATCGATGGATGTTGATGGTGCAGTTGCCCAGATTAGAGGTACATCCTGAATCTGATCCACACCTGTCGAAATGTCAAGTGCAGTGCAAAAGTGAAAAGTTTATATGACGAGGCAATAATCAGGGCTTCCATGACCATGCATTTGGTGAGGTTCGGCGACACATTTGGCAAGGTTTATATGGCGACTCATTTGGCAAGGTTTGTATACGACCCATTTGGCGGAACATCTTGTTTGGCAAGACATTCGGCGAAGTTCGTTGGCCTGGCTAGTTGGCAAACCCGTTTCTTAGGTTGCCAAAGAAACCTCGCTAAATAGGTCGCCATTTCACTTAAGAGTTCCATTCTTAGCGGGTGATTCAATCAGCATCGGTGTCGACTCGGATGGCGCAGTTGCTAAGGCAGCGGCCTCCCAATATCAGAACCACGGTACGATTCCCGGTGTTATTGAAATTTTTGCGCGTTCAAGTATGTTTGGCGATACAAAAGGCAAGGTTTGCAAGATGACACATTTTACGGGACTTCTTGTTTGGCAATATATTTGACGTGGTTCGTTTGCCTGGCTAGTTTGCAAGCTCGTCTACCAGATTGCCAAACAAACCTCGCCAAATGTGAGAAGAACCAGCCGAAAACTTTGTTGGTACTGTAGTTACAACCGCTTCAGACATGAGGTCTATTCATGCTTCTTCAGTCATGATACGCTCACCCGAACATCATCATCACACCACGCAGACCATTCTACATTTATAAAACTTCCGTTTTTTGCAATTTCATGCATTATGGCTGTGCAATAGTAAGGTGTCGTCATTCAACTTCGTACAGATCCGTTGGACATGGCTGCAAGCACTGCTCCACCTTTTAGCACCGGCGCACCCTTACCGTTGGACCCGTCTCCATGTCAAGCAATTCTAGCAGGCCGGCCGCGCCTGTTTTGCGGCCGGCCTGAGATCTCGCAGGCGAACTGCAAAACGAGCGCGGGAAGCACGCTAAGCGAGCGCGGGAGGCACGCTAAAACAGCAGTTAGCATTAGCGCATCATAACGCTCCGTCGGAAGTTGGCCGAGTGGTCTAAGGCGCAGTCCTTGGAACACCAGGTTTCACCGGGGTCCCGGGTTAGAATTTCACCACCGCCTTATCCGGGCGACAGGCCGTCGTGACAGGCCGACTCACGAAGACCCCACGTCACACCCATATGATCAATTATGTCAAATGGTTCTCAGAAAAATGCTACGGCGTCCACGGAATCGACGCGCACCTCCGGAGCCCGGTTGGTGTGAAAAATATGCGAGGGTCCTCAATGCTTCGCGAACAGCGGCATCGAGGGGCAAGAGTGCGAGTCGTTAAGGATCACAACGTAGCCAAGACGCGCATTGCGACTTTGAACGTCGGCACGTTGACAGGCCAGTTCATGTGAACTGGCAGCAGCACTCGAGCATCGTCGAATAGACTTATGTGCTGTGCAAGAAACGAGATAGTCTGATAACAAGTCAAAGGACATAGGGCACGGCTTTAAGGTAGTCTACAACGGTAGCCCAAAGACCAGAAACGGTGTGGGCATAGTGGTCTCTCAACGCTTCCGGGACTCGATAGCCGAGGTGCAGCGCTTTGATGACCATCTCATGAAGGCCGGCAGAACACGGCAGAACAACGTCTCCATTTCTTCTCGGCATACGCCCCCACAGACAGACTGTTGCGAACATCCACCCATCCGCCATCCACCCATCCCACACCTACCGCCAACATACGGTCCTATCCAACCAATCATCGTGGACAGTTGGAGCGCATGAAACCAGGTAAGGCAACGGGTTTTGATGATGTAGCGGCGGAGATATGGAATTCAAGGCATTGGAACTCTGTTGAATGGCTGATGGCGTTCTTCAACAAAGTCGTCCGGGAGAAAAAGACTCCTGTGTATTCGCAAAGGAGCACCACAATCCCAATCTAGAAGAGGAAAGGCAACCCCGCGGATTGTGCAAACTATCGGCCGATACGTCTGCTGTCACACAGCATGAAGACATTTGAACGCATTATCGACCGCCGATTCCGCGACATCGTCCGAGTTTCAACGAACCAGTGTGGTTTCATAGCCAACTGCGGAACGACGGATGCAATCCTTACGGCACGCCTGTTGATCGAAAAGCATCGCGAGAAAAAGAAGCCACTGCACCTAGCCCTGCTTGATCTGGAGAAGGCTCGAGAACAATCTCGAAGTACCGGGAAAACGATTAAAAGGGCGACCCAAGCAACGGTAGCTAGACACGCGGCACGCCGACCTGAAGCATGTGAGTCCACGCAGACCGGGCGCACGATAGAGCAAAATGGCGTCAAAAGATCAGTAAAGCGGACCTCGCCATCAAGTGAGGCCTAAAGCTAAAAAAGAAGAAGAAGAAAGGTCCGTCGGAACACTAAAACAGGAAGAAACCATCGAAGCCTTTCAGAAGTAGGAAAAGAGACCTTTTGCAGAGTCCAAACAAGTTTACCTTGTAATCTCCCCCCCCCCCCCGCAGGTTTTGAACTTGCCTTTCCATTGTTCATCATTGATTGAGAGTCCGCTGCTCCACCCACTCGGCCATCTGTCCTGATATCTTCGATCACTTTGAGGTTGCTAGTGCATTCATTCTCCATCACCACTATACTTCATAATTACGTGCTGATTCGTAGTGAGAAATAACAATGCTACATTAAAATTTCAACTGCTTTTCCCGATAAGCTTTAGAAACTCTTTGTCTGTGTGTTGACTGTCCTCACTGTTATCCTCGAAGATTTCCGTACCTACTTCGTATCAAACAGTGCGCGCCAAAGTTTTACGTCCACCCTAGAAAATCGTAGTTCCAGACGAGGATCAAGATTTTCCCGATAAATGTGGCGCAGTATCGTTATCGGCTTGCTCGAAAACCCCAGAAACTTTCGCTAGATCTTTTCTAGGTGATCACCTAGTCTTTTTGAATTAATTTTATTTTTTATTAATTTTGAGAAAACGCGGCGGTTCAAAACTTTGCTGCACGCTCTCGAAAAATGTCGATTACGGTGGATAGGAAATGATAACAAACAGTCGAATGGTACGGCCTATGTAATAGCTTTCAAGAAGACCGTAGGAAAGCTTATGGAGCATTCAGAATCAATGGCCGAGATATTTTGCCTGTTATCGACCCCTCACTGTGCAGGTGTGAACAAAACAGAAATTTCTTCTAAAGGAGCTGAGTGAGTGCAATTGCTTAGCCGATGTTTCCAAGAGCAACCCCAATAATATAGATGGTAAAGGAAATACTGGAAGACATTTCAAGGCCAAAAGCAATGCCGCATCACCAGTCTGGTCCTCCTCTTCTACATAGCCAGCCGAGAAAATCCGCCCTGGAATTTTGCTGTTTCCAAATCAACCAGTTTCTATGCATATCACCGTTCGAGGACTTTTTAGGCAAAAAGGTAAGGTGTGTTTTCCGGCACTCGCCACACAACCCTTAAAGTCAAATGATTTCCACAGGTACAACATGAACAGCATGAGAGCTTGAGTGGCATTTTTTGTAGTGCTTCATAACATCCAAGATTTCACTAGCCATATTTGAAGCTGTGTTCATTAGAGTTGAAGTCGGGTCACGATTTTTCTGGCTGAGATTTGCATTGCTGTTTTGATTCATCGGGAAGGTGGGAGGTTTCTTTTTGCTGCAATTCTGGCGGTTGAAGTTCGGCGACCGACCGGACAGACTTCCAACCTCGTGAGCGCCCTAATGGGATTCAGATAAAGTCAGGGATTCACAGCTGTGCTCTATAAAGGCATTTACCATTATATTTCCTACAACACAGCGTCCACAACCTCATTTTTCGTCAGGACCACGACTTGGAGCACGATTTCTGGCTAACTCACGGTCTTTCAATGACACGTCTATGAGCCAGCTTACTCGTTTTTGCAACTTAGACCCGATCAAGAACCTGGGTGCCATCATTGTTTACGAGATTCATGGCAGTAGAAATCAAAAACACCACCTACAAAGCCTTAAGTTCTCATTGAGGTTGATGCACAGCCTCCGGCTGGGCCTAAGAAATGCAAATTGATAGGTACCGCCTACTTTAATCATGGTCAAAAAGGTTTTCCAAGGGCGGGCGTGAAGTTTTAAACCGCCGTGTTATCCTGTCAGAAATGAATAAAAAATTTGGATGATCACCATAAATATCGAGCAAAAGCTTTCATGGGTTCCATCTAAGATGAATATGATAGTGGACGCCATTTACCATTAAATTTTAATCCTCATTCAAACCGACGAATTTTTGGGGTGGATGTAAAGTTTTGGCGCGTACCGTTTTATAATAAGAATTGCATGGTTAAATTATTAGTTTGTACTGTGATGTTCTCGGGGCCTCTCGGACTGTCTAGGGGTGTGATGGTCGTCCTTTCGTACACTTCTTTATCGGTCTTCGGATCCGGCGCTCGCTTCCGCTGATCTCTGACAAGCGCATCAAACTGGCGGGACGGTTGGGTGATGTAACGGACGAACTCCGTACAGACCTCTCCGATGCGCTTCCATTCAAACTCATTGCGATCTTCATACGGGCTCGGGAAGAACGCGAGCGTGCCGCCGCACTGAAGATGTCTCTCCAGGCTTATGAGCAGTTGCCTCATTGGCCGACTTTCAGGCATTCGATCTGGCCAAACGATGACAATGGATCGAGTGATTTGGGTCTTCATGAGCTTCTCCGCCAACGTGGAGAAATCCGCGTACACGTAAATGTTCACGTTGTCTTCATATGCAACTCCTGCGTTGACCTGAGAGAATGATGACGGCAATGCTATGAACACATCGTGGTCAGTATTGTTGGTCAAGCATGGTGCTTCGACGTGATCGAGCATGGAAATGGCCATGGTAATGTAGTCTCCCACATTAAAATCAACTGGCCAGGGAAACACTGCTGGGTGCTCGAATCGCATTCGTTTGGCAGCGTCCAGACGTTCGGCATAACCATGACATCGCCTTCTGTGTGCGTCCATAGCAAGGGCAAGCACGTATGGAGTGGGGTAGGGCGAGTTCTTCTTCCGCAACTCCATTTCCTTTCTTTCATCACCCCAGCATTGCTGCTCCGATATGGACGCGACATTCGTCAACTGGTACATGTCAAGCACCTTCTTGGAGCGAGCCATAGGGTGTTTCAGGCCCGGGATGGCCACATGGGCCATCTGTCCGAAAAGGCCACAGCTGCACCGGTAGCGAAGGTTGAGCGGGTCTTCGGCGGCCAGCAATGTCCTGAAACAAAGGATTGAATCACTTTGTATGCACTCATTCTGAGGAATTTTTCTAGGGCGGCCTCTTTTCCCTCTGCTTTTCTTAGTGCGGATTGGCTCATCTGACATTCTTTGGGGTAATTTACGTAGTACGTCAAACGGTACCCTCACCGGCTCTTTGTTTTGGTTGATTAGAGTTACCAGCGCGCTGTTTTCGCTAGTCTCTATTACCCTGTAAGGACCTTCCCAGGGATTCACCAGTTTTGGGTTGCGTGACGACTGCTTCTCACCCGGTATTTTCATATAGACACGATCTCCTACTTTAGGAGGGTCTACACATATCCGTTTCTCCCGATCATATGCGGTCTTCATTCTATCCCTCATTTTGCTGTTCACCTCTTGGGCATACTCGCGAGCTATCTGTGTACCAATGGTTAGCTCCTGGAGGTAGCTGTCCATATCAACGGCGTACATGCTGACCTCTCGTTCCGCTAGATCCCATGGAACATGGGCATCAAACCCATGAAGGAGGAAAAAAGGTGATTCTCCAGTCGACTGGTGTACCGTCGTATTGTACGCAAAGACGCAAGCTGGTAGAATCTTATCCCACTCAGTTGGAACACGAACTTTCTTCCTTAACATCAGGATCAGCGTCTCATTGAACCTTTCTGTAAGACCGTTTTCTCGCGGATTGTATCCCTTGGTAAATACGTGTTCGATTCCCATAAGAGCTCGCAACTCGTTCATCAGCTTGTTGTCAAATTCCCCACCTTGGTCGGAGAGGATGCATTTAGGTTGCCGACCACCATCGGCCACCCATCTTTCGAAGAACACTCTAGCTACCGTTGATGCCGACTTTGACGGAATCGCGTAAGCCCCGGCGAATTTTGAAAACTGATCAACCACTGCGAGGATATACCGATTACCCTCTGTCGTGGGACCCATCTCCAAAATATCTACGCCGACGAGCTCAAAAGGCTTTGTTGTCACTATCGGCTTGAGTGGTGGCACCATGTCGTGACGTCCGTTGTGACAGAAGCAGTCTCTACACTCCTCTGTCCACAGTATGATATCACGTCTCATGGATTCTCAGAACAATCTCTTAGACAATTCTCTGAGGATCTTCTTCGCTCCGAAGTGTCCTGCTAGCATTCCATGATGCGCTTCATTAAAGACATCCTTTCTCTTCGATGGTGGCACTATCTTTCGTAGTTGGTCATTCTCCACTAGTGTTAGAAAGCCTCGGTTAATGACGAAATCGGCTACCCTGTAGGAGCGAGATGTTCCTGGAAACTTCACTATGCGAGACAGTTTTCCTTCTTCAAGATCACTTATGATCTGCCCGTAGGTTGGGTGTTCCCGAAGTTCACGTGTCCAATCCGATTCTTTAGTCGTTGAAGCAGTTCATTCGGAATCGGCTCCTCGAAGTGACTGTCTTGAGGTGAAGTTGCTCCTCTACTCAAAGCGTCGGCTACTCGATTTGCAGCACCTTTCAAGTAAATCATTTTCAGATTATACTTCTGCAATTCGAGTGCCCAGCGCAGTACTCGAGCTGAAACGTTAGTGCACTTAAATAGAGCCGTTAGAGCTTGATGATCTGTATACACTTCTTCCGGAAGTCCATAGACGAACATGTGGAACTTCCTGAGAGCAAAAACGACGGCGAGCGCTTCCAAGTCGGTCACATGGTATCTTTTCTCGCAATTTGTTAGACCTTTTGAAGCGAAGAATATTGGATGAATGAGTCCGTCGTCTCCTTCCTGACTCAGCACTGCTCCTAAGCCGAGGTAGCTCGCATCGGTGTGGATCCTGAACGGTTTCTTTCCGCTCCTTGCTCCCTCTATATCGGGCTGCGCGAGCACGGGAGCCTGAGTTATGATCCTTTTAAGCTGATCAAAACATGCCTTGCGTTCGATGGTCCACTCGAATTTCGTCTTTTCGGAAGTTAGTTCGTGTAGAGGTGCTGCTACCTTCGCAAATCCAAGCACGAATTTTCTGTAGTATGAACACATACCCAGAAACGTACGAAGTTCTGAACGAGACTGCTNTACCTTCGCAAATCCAAGCACGAATTTTCTGTAGTATGAACACATACCCAGAAACGTACGAAGTTCTGAACGAGACTGCGGTAGCGGGTAGTTTACTATTGCCTCTACTTTCGATGGATCCATGTGTAGGCCTTCACGGTCGATCACGTGACCGAGAAATTCCACTTTCTTTTCGAGCAGAACACATTTTCTTGGATTGAGTTTCAATCCTGCGCCCTGTAGCGCGTTAAACACCTTTTCCAGCATTTGGAGATGTCTCTCCACAGTGTGTGTCGCTATTATGATATCGTCGAGGTAACAAAATACCTCTTCTCCCAACAACGGACCTAATACCGTGTGCATTAGACGTTGAAAAACTGGCGGAGACGATGACAGGCCGAACGGAAGTACGCAGAACTGATACAGACCTTCTGTGGTGGTAAAAGCCGACTTCTGTTTCGCGTCTTCAGACAAACTTATTTGCCAGTAACCAGATGGCAAATCGAGTGTAGAGAAGAATCCCTTTCCTTTCAAACTCTGCAGGATCGAATCGATTGTTGGGAGCGGGTAACTATCTACTCTGGTTACTTGGTTAACCTTTCGATAGTCTACACACAACCTGAGAATGCCATCTTTTCTTCTGAACTAGCACGATGGACGATGCCCAGCTCGACTTGCTAGGTTCGATCACTCTCCTTTCCTGCAAATCGTTAAGGATTCGACGAAGCTCTACCCGAGTGGCTAGTGGTATAGGACGCGCCTTTTGACGTATTGGCTCTGCGTCTCCAGTCTCGATTTCGTGTTCCACCAAATTGGTTTGCGACAACTCCTGGTCTGTAACTGCAAAAACTGACGCATGCTGATTTACCAGTAGCTCGATAGCTTCGTTGAATTCGTCGTCTTGTTTGTTTCCCTTCAAAAGCACCATAAGACGCTGTTCTCTATCCTTCAGCTTTTCTGCAGTTCGTTCCAGCATATTGCCTTGATACTTCACGGGCTGTTCCTCAACGATGTCCAGTGGCTCAAATCTTCCAACCTCTTCCCCTGCTCGGAAAAGCTTGGCTCCTGCCAAGTCGTTGGTGACGGGGAGCTCCACTGTACAGGTTTTCTTATCCCAAATCATATCAGGAACTAGTCCACATTGAGACCAGGGATGAGCGGATTATCCGTATCCGGTTGTACGTTTTACCGTTATCCGGGTGTTTTTCCTTATCCGTTATCCGCACCGTTATCCGGGCATTTGGCACCGGATAACGGTGCGGATAAAGCAAAAATGGGCAGATTCAACTGCGCGTGACGTTCTACAGAGGCAGTGGGGGAGAAGTCATCCATGGAACATTTTAAGCAGTTCGATCCTAAGCGCAAACGATTTCCCTCTGAACGATTTCCATAAGCTTCGATCCTTCCATATCTGTCCTTTAACTCTTCAAGCCTAAGGCTAGACTGTGAGTGTCAGTCGAGTGTGAGTTCAAAGATTCCGATTGGAGGCATTTACTTCTTCTCATTTTATCATCACACCAGTCTAACTCCGTAAACTTCTTCGAAATCTCGTGTCGATCTGACTCTTCGTCCGAGGAATGGGAGATTTTCTGAGGGAGAGAACTACTAGTAGCTTCTCAATAGATCCCTTCGAATTTTGAAGAAACAATGCAAATTGGGCAAAGCATCCGAATTTGCATTTCGATGTCTAGGTGAAAATAAATGAAGGAGTGAGGGTCGTTAAAATTGCTCAAATGTTCAAATGACGCATCAGTCTCTTCTTCATGAAAATTTGCCCGGTACAGTAGGATTTACACAATGTTTCGATTAACAAATCAGGCATATTAAGTCTAAAGGTGTTTCGTTCACCCTCCATGACACTGCATAAACTCAAAAGAGACTAGGAGAACTCAATGCCCCTGTTGAAATAGACATTGTAGTCAGGAAAATAGAAGAATACAGGGTATCTCCCCATCGAAGCGCTGTAAGGCTCGAAACGCCAGACATGGCGCATTCCTATTCTCTCCCAACGCTGACGCACTCATAAACAATGGCAAGCGTGATACTACAGTTCTATATCCTTCATAGCTTTGGACGCTAGTGTGAGAAGCAGACAAATTGGTGAAAAGTATTCGCAGAAAATCATTGTCATATGCCGAGCGCGGCGAAGGTGCGCTTCGTTTAGACTACAGTGATTTTCAGTCCAGCTGGCCAAAAAGAAAGATGGTGCACGGGTCCAGGACACTCTCGTTCGGGATTTTTCACCGAGTTCAGCTGGCCCAAAGATACAAAGACATACCGAGCCGGGACAAAGCGCCGAGAAGCGGCCTTTCTCTGGAAATTCTTGAAAAATAATATTTTCTCCATGTTGTCTCTAGAGATGATTGCCAAAAAATTCTCTCCGAAGACGGTAGATCTTGTGAGCAAAATAAAGTTTCTGTTTTGAAAGGTGCAGCTAGCTAGCTTGTTAAAGGTATAACTTCTTGCACTCACTTTTTTCACAGAATCCTCTTCATAATCACGTTTCGCTACGACGATTATAACTAAAAAGGTGCTTTCCTGGATGTTTATCCGTTATCCGTTATCCGGTATCCGTTATCCGGTCATTTTTGGCCTATCCGTTATCCGCACCGTTATCCGGGTCGTGAAAATCCCTTATCCGCTCATCCCTGATTGAGACCACACGATTCCTTCCTTTGGAATTCCCTTGCGATTGATGGATAACATTTTGGTCTCTCCCGGTCTCAGGTAGACCCTCTTTGCTACTGTCGCTGCCTCTGCTTGTAGCTTCCGTCTTCGAGGCCTTTTTGCCGATCTCACTGTAGCATCCGGTTTGTTGCTGGTTTTCTCCACTATTCCGCTAGGCAACGTTTCTGTGGCTGACATGAGGTTAATTCCTAGCTTTGTTAATGCGTTAGTTCCTAGCACTAACATGCCATCTCCTCCAGCCATCACGAAGAGGGCAATTCTCTGTTTGGTGCCGCTTTCCAGCTGAAGTGTCAGCCTTACTGCTCCTTTGAACCTCATCTTGTTGCCTGATGCGTCATAAACTGGGACTTGCTGGTCGATTGGAATTTCTTCCACGTCTTCATCCAGATTAAAACCACTCGCCAGGCTTGCTTGGAACATTTCGAGAGGGATTATACTAATCTGGGATCCGGTGTCCAGTAAAGCTTTCCTAGATAGTCCTAGTAAGCGAACGTTGGCCACCATCTGAAGTCCAACCAGCTCATCTTGTTCTTTTTCGGTGCCTACGGAGCCGCAAATCCATTTGCTCAGTGAAGCAGTANCATATCAGGAACTAGTCCACATTGAGACCACACGATTCCTTCCTTTGGAATTCCCTTGCGATTGATGGATAACATTTTGGTCTCCCCCGGTCTCAGATAGACCCTCTTTGCTACTGTCGCTGCCTCTGCCTGTTGCTTTCGTCTTCGAGGCCTCTTTGCCGATCTCACTGTAGCATCCGGTTTCTTGCTGGTTTTCTCCACTATTCCGCTAGGCAACGTTTCTGTCGCTGACATGAGGTTAATTCCTAGCTTTGTTAATGCGTTAGTTCCTAGCACTAACATGCCATCCCCTCCAGCCATCACGAAGAGGGCAATCCTTTGCTTGGTGCCGCTTTCCAGCTGAAGTGTCAGCCTTACTGCTCCTTTGAACCTCATCTTGTTGCTTGATGCGTCATAAACTGGGACTTGCTGGTCGATTGGAGTTTCTTCCACGTCTTCATCCAGATTAAAACCACTCGCCAGGCTTGCTTGGAACATTTCGAGGGGGATTATACTAATCTGGGATCCGGTGTCCAGCAAAGCTTTCCTAGATAGTCCTAGTAAGCGAACGTTGGCCACCATCTGAAGTCCAACCAGCTCATCTTGTCCTTTTTCGGTGCCTACGGAGCCGCAAATCCATTTGCTCAGTGAAGCAGTGAACATCTTCGCTGTTGATTTGCTGCCCTGCTCGTACTTTTCCTTTTCCGCAGGCTTTTCGGTCATCTTCCTTCTCTTACAGTCGCGCCCAAAGTGCCCCAACTCGTTACAGTTGTAGCATTTCATCTGTTTCTTGATCGGCGTCCGTTGCTTCGTCTCTGTCCTTCTGTTGTTACCTACCATGTTTGAGGTGTCCGATTGTTGTTGCCTGTCTTTTTCCCGACTGTTGACAGCGTGGAGTTTCCGTCCTCGAAATTGGCGTTGTCTTATTGCGTCTGATGTTTCTCGCATTGATGCAGCAATTTCCTTGCTGCGCTCACAGCGTTGCGCCATGGCTTTCACCATTTCGTACGCGGACTCTTTTGGTGCCAACTCCATTGTTGTGAAAAAGTGCAGGTATTCCGGCCATCCCGTGAGCTGGGAGACAAGTTCTCCTGCTCTCGTCCTCGAAAGATCTTCCTCGGACGCGACTGGGTAGGCTTTGCGCGTGAGACTTTCCAACTCGAGACAGTATTGGGTCACGTCCTTTGTCATTTTGAGGTGTTTGAGCNAGCATTTCATCTGTTTCTTGATCGGCGTCCGTTGCTTCGTCTCTGTCCTTCTGTTGTTACCTACCATGTTTGAGGTGTCCGATTCTTGTTGCCTGTCTTTTTCCCGACTGTTGACAGCGTGGAGTTTCCGTCCTCGAAATTGGCGTTGTCTTATGNGTTTGTGCATGCTTCCACTCGGGACCCATCGCATTGGAACAGTTTGCTTGGACGCGACGATCGCGTCGCGCCGAAGTATAAACAGTCCTTATAAACTCCCATAAACAGGGGGCGACGTCGCGTCGCGAGGGCAAACGCCAACTACCACATCGCGACCACTGTTTGCACGTGGATCCACTCGGGACCTACCGCATTTGAACATTTTGCTCGGACGCGACAGTCGCATCGCGCCGAAGTATAAACACTAGTTTATCGATGTGGCGACATCCACGGAGTTTGACGATTATCGGCGAAGTGTGGAGGAACTCCAGGCTTTCTGGAAACAAGGAACCAACTCGTGACGTAATCGACCTATTTCGTCAGTAGTAGTGTACGCCGATCATTTACCAGGAAGGAACCGATAGAACTGGTCATCAGCGCCGTAGCTTTGAGTCGGCTCGTCGAGTTTGTCGATTTCACAAGTTCGAAATAGCACTTGTGCCATTAGTCACGAGTCGCATGGGGAACGATTTCGTAATATTTGACAAGGTGCACTGTTATGTAACGACATTTAACGTGGTAACAGTCGTGCTGACTCACACAAACTGGAAATGCTCTAGTTGCTACTCTCAGAAAAAAAAACGCCTGGTTAGAAAAACCCGAAAAGGCATTAGGTAAGTGGTTAAAAGAATGCCCGTTTCGAGTCTCTTAGAGGAGTTTCGACTTCAGCATCAGGTTCCCTCCGCTTCGCGGATGAGTCGACTCGTCAGCGCTCGAGGGCAGCGGCAGGAGAGCAGTGCTCGTTCTTTCGCAAGTGCGGTGTGAGCTGGCTCCCCGCCAGCGGCCGACAACGCAGTCGTTTCGCCGCGCGTACATACGCGGCCGTCCTCGCTGCCCGTGCTATTTCGCGCCTCGAGGCTATACCCCTCGCTCTGACTCGGCGGCGGATTTTAGGCCAGCGTTTTGCTCTCTCCCTTGTTGTCAGTGGCTCTTTCGTCTGGCTTGAGTATCAGCCTGATCCGTATTTCCATCCTCTCAACTCCCCAGGAGAAAGTTTGTTTGAGATGCAGTTTCGTTCCAGAGTTTGTTTCCGCTAGACGCCATTCAAACTCGTTGAGAATCAGCGAATTGTTGAGTCATACATGTAAATAACCGTCAAATCAGGACAAAAGGCTCTAGATTGATATCATCGTGCCTTGCATTCGTATCCGCACTTTGCACACTTGTAGCCTTACTTCATATTCGCTTATTTTCTTTCAGACACGTAGTTCGATTAAAATTTCTATAGAGCTTTTGCTAGATATCAAAGAGGATGAATGCCATAGTTTCGTTCGCGAAACCATAATGGTTTGCTACAAAATCCACCTGCACAGTTCTTTTTGTTTGCAATCAGACCGCTTCGTTCCAGCAATTGTACCTATTCAAATAGAACTTGCGTCAGCGTCGGAGAACTTGTTTACATCGCCCCATTATATAAAAGACGTGTCATACTAGTTGAGGAAGTTCAAATTTGCCATGTTTTCAAGTCCAGTGTGAGCTGCTTTGTGCGTAAATTAGATAAAGCCGCCGTGTTTTTTTTTCTGTCACCGTCTGTGTGAATGCGCATTGTTCGCCGACCAGCAGCTTCAGTTTCGCGAATACTGTTTTGAGAAAAAAAGTACGTATACATGCTATTTTCGATTCACATTCAGCCATTTAGTATTACACTCAACCTCGCACATTTCGCCTTCTAAAAAATTTCAGGATGAACTCGCAACTTGAAAGAAAGTAAATTAGAGGAGCTATTGAGTGTCATTTCACGATGAAAGGTCCCTTACGTTTCTGGAGATGTTTCTTTTCCACCAATGAAAGTAGCATTTATGTCTACACAAGCACTCCTGTTTCACTTACGCATTGAAAACGACAACATGGAAGTATTTATAAATATTTTCGTCTTGCGAAAGCAGAAAGTTCCTTATTTCGTTCGTCCCTGACATGTAGCCTTCACTGGCCCGCTGTCTCAACAGGTGTCTGTTTTTTAAAGAGTTCTTGGATCGATTGATTACGAATTCACGTCACACATCTCTTTGTTTACCTCTGTTATTATCTCCATTGATCGCTTTTCAGTGAAGGATTTAAAGAGTTCGGTGTTATTTTCGCTGAGCCTCTCATGGCGGAGTTCGTAATTATTGTTCTTTTCATTACACTCCCGTCTCAACCATTTAGCTACATTTTTCTGTGGAAACTCATATATTGAGGCCAAGTAGGTGCATAATGTAGCTGAATTTCGTTCTGGTTGTTTCTCAGAGCCTCTTGTTACATTCAACGACATCAACCTCTGAAATATTCCTGTTTGAGGTTCTGCTGGAGATCCTGGCGGATGTATTCATAATAGAACTCACATCCAGTGGGGTAGTAAAGCGGAACGCTCACGAGATCGACGAACTGGTGCCGGTCATCGTTTGATTTCGCGCCGTGTGACAGGCGGAGGTCTCGCCACGTGAATACCACGCATAGATGTCAAAGTAACTTAGCTTGTCAGTTGGCGTGTCGTTTAGACGCAGTTCATGTTAATGCATTACTGTCATGACCTTCTCCATCATATCTACGCAGACAGAGAGCAATTCTTTATTTTCTACGTCCTCATGTTATGCTTCATTAGCAGCGGATTTCACGGGAGAGGACCTTCCTTTTACGAATGAAATTTTCTGGCAGCACACACGAAAATGTTCACATCTGAGATAAATTTTTTCTCGTGAATCGGCCGCACGGTAGATATGAAGCAGTTATGTTGCGTAACTTTGTCCATAGGTGCGATAGGGGTGAGAACGGCTCTTCGAAAGTGAAGGGGGTCGCAGGGCAAAAAGTGAAGGGTGTCGAACATTAGTTGAGTGTTGACTTGAATGTTATGTCGAACATTAGTTGAGTGTTGACTTGAATGTTAATGTGAAAGTGTCATACCGTAAAAATTTTGTGCATCGACCGGGGAGGGGGAGGGGATAGACAGGTAGGCACACTTTTTTCTTGGTTCTGTTTTTAACAGTGGATGTGATAATGAGATGACAAACGATGCACTAAAAATACTGGGGAACTTTGTAGTGGCTTACTGCTTGTTAAAACTGAGCAAATTTTGCGATATGTCTCCGCAAACGCAGTGTTAAAAGGTTCCCTCAAAACGTACGATAGCGATGAGTCATCGCACTAAGCTATGGATGCTCCAGAATACTGCCTTCAAATGAGAAAAAAGCCATTGATTGCACTAATGAGGATAGTCCTCGGCCAGTCTTAATGATGTCATCCATTTATAAATACACAACTGAACAAAATTTGTTATCGCTTACATACAAAAATTTTACATTGAAATTGCACGTGCTTTCTAGCTATTTTTGCTTATAACAACTTTATATGAAAATAAAACCCTGGAGTGAAGGGTATCTATGTGATCCTCCTTCAACCCCCCAACTGATAAGCAACATCTTGTTTCATGTGGTTGCGTGAGGATTCCGATGAAGGGGGGTGAGAATGTTTCTTAAGCCATTCTCACCCCATGCTCGCGTTCCTCTCCACTCAGCGCACTATTTCGTCATTTGTCTAACAACGGGCCTGAGAATGCCCCGTTGTTTTGGCTCACCCACCCTCCTTTTCAACCAAGAAAAGTTTTCCCCCGAACATCTATATATGCACGAAAAGAGCATTCTTTCTACTCGATACCTTTGTGCAATACTTACCAATTGCATTGACACACAGAAAGAAATCTTTTAAAAACATATAATTTATGCAGGTTTTCAGCCTTCCTGTTGATACCACTTTTTTTGCTCCATTTCCTAACATTACCTGTCATGTGTTGTACATTAAAATGACGAGAAAATCCTCGCGAGTTTCCCTGGACTATCCTCATATCGATTCGTTCACAAAGAATTTCATACTAGTCTTCGAAACATCATNAAACCGTACGATAGCGATGAGTCATCGCACTAAGCTATGGATGCTCCAGAATACTGCCTTCAAATGAGAAAAAAGCCATTGATTACACTAATGAGGATAGTCCTCGGCCAATCTTAATGATGTCATCCATTTGTAAATACACAACTGAACAAAATTTGTTATCGCTTACATACAAAAATTCTACATTGAAATTGCACGTGCTTTCTAGCTATTTTTGTTTATAACAACTTTATATGAAAATAAAACCGTGGAGTGAAGGGTATCTATGTGATCCTCCTTCAACCCCCCAACTGATAAGCAACATCTTGTTTCATGTGGTTGCGTGAGGATTCCGATGAAGGGGGGTGAGAACGTTTCTTAAGCCATTCTCACCCCATGCTCGCGTTCCTCTCCACTCAGCGCACTATTTCGTCATTTGTCTAACAACGGGCCTGAGAATGCCCCGTTGTTTTGGCTCACCCACCCTCCTTTTCAACCAAGAAAAGTTTTCCCCCAAACATCTATATATGCACGAGAAGAGCATTCTTTCTACTCGATACATTTGCGGAATACTTACCAATTGCATTGACACACAAAGAGAAATCTTTTGAAAACATCTAATTTATGCAGGTTTTCAGCCTTCCTGTTGGTACCACTTTTTTGCTCCATTTCCTCACATTACCTGCTATTTATTGTACATTAAAATGACGAGAAAATCCTCGCGAGTTTCCCTGGACTATCCTCATATCGATTCATTCACAAAGAATTTCATACTAGTCTTCGAAACATCAATGCTCTGTTTTTCATACCCTTATATGTTCAGAGATTTCTCCGCAGACATGCTACCTATCGCTTTCCACTTGTAGCCCGTAAACTCTACTAGGTTTAAGGTTCAACTAGATACCCTTCACTACTATTCAGTTCCTTCTCCTTCATGTACAATTTCGCACGTCTTTTCCCCTGTCCTCGGCAGTGGTAATATTGCGCGCTCCATCAAACGCTGCGCGCGCCAATGCGATTACACCGACTCATGAGTTCTTTGCCTTTATTCATATACTCAGTTATCCGATGATCTTTCATTCATTCATCAATTCATTCCCTTTAGTGAAGGGAGTCTATTGGCCCCCCTCCTAAAGTGAAGGGGGTCTGAGCCTTGGCTCAGACTATCGCACCTATGGTCAAGAGGAGACAAAAATCGAGGACCTCATGGAAGAACTCGAGAAGCAAATTGATGCTGAGAAGAACGTAGAATCACGCCTACGGAACTTCGCAAAGGGGGAACATCCTAGAAAGAGAACGGAGTTCACCCAAAATGAGCAACAAAGCTCTAACACAAACGAATGCATATTCTGCACATCGAATACGCATGCAGCTTTGAACTGCAAGTCGGTAACCGATTTACAGGTGCGACGAAATACCGTAAAGGACCGGAAACTGTGTTGGAAATGTTTTTCCAATGAACACAGCAGCAACCTGTGCAGAAAACCAAATTGCCAGCGTTGCGGAAGAATGCATGATGTGAGCCTATGCTTTCCTGTAAGGTCGGAAAGAGGCAACACGCAAGGCTATAGCNACATCTTGTTTCATGTGGTTGCGTGAGGATTCCGATGAAGGGGGGTGAGAACGTTTCTTAAGCCATTCTCACCCCATGCTCGCGCTACTCTCCGCTCAGCGCACTATTTCGTCATTTGTCTATCAACGGGCCTGAGAATACCCCGTTGTTTTGGCTCACCCACCCTCCTTTTCAACCAAGAAGAGTTTTCCCCCAAACATCTATATATTGGCGAAAAGAGCATTCTTTCTACTCGATATCTGTGCGGAATACTTACCAACTGCATTGAAACACAGAAAGAAATCTTTTAAAAACGTCTATTTTTTCCAGGTTTTCGGCCTTCCTGTTGGTACCACTTTTTTGCTCCATTTCCTCACATTACCTGCCATGCGTTGTACACTAAAATGACGAGAAAATCATCGCGAATTTCCCTGGACTATCCTAATAGCGATTCGTTCACAAACAATTTCATACTAGTCTTCGAAACATAAATGCTCTGTTTTTCATACCCTTATATGTTCAGAGATTTCTCCGCAGATATGCTACCTATCGCTTCCCACTTGTAGCCCATAAACCCTACTATGTTTAAGGTTCAACTAGATACCCATCACTAATATTCAGTTCCTACTCCTTCACGTACAATTTCGCACGTCTTTTCCCCTGTCCTCGGCAGTGATAATATTGCGCGCTTCATCAAACGCTGCGCGCACCAATGCGATTACACTGACTCATGAGTTCTTTGCCTTTATTCATACACTCAGTTATCCTATTATCTTTCATTCATTCATCACTTGCCGGCCTCTGTGCCAGGCCACCCCTTCACTTTAGTGAAGGGGCTCTATTGGCCCCCTCCTAAAGTGGAGGGGGTCTGAGCCTTGGCTCAGACTATCGCACCTATGAAAAGAGGTCATTTGGTAACACCAGCTATTGTTCACGGTAGAAGTGACTCATACCAATATACCTACAGCAGGACTCCTTGATTTGCTCAACCCTATCGAGTGAGGCTCAAAAAACCACGGGCCAATAATTCGCGCACCCTGTAGAGGGTTACACCCATTTCTTTTCGCTCACAATCAGATGTAGTGTAGCGTACTCATGTATGGGTTCCAGGCTGTTCTTGGTAGCTGCTTTAGTGTTTTCAAACTGTTGAGTGCTTCTAGAGAAGAAGGGCCTTGCCAGTGTGCTACCGATACAGCTGCATTAACCCGATTTAAGCTCTTAAATGAGGACCGTACTCAAAGTCAGTCTCTCACGGTCTTCATATGCAAGCTTAAATCGGGGCGAGGCAGTTGTGTCGGCAGCACACTAGCAGCACCCTTGCTTCCTCCAGAAACACTCAATAGTTTGACGACACCAAAGCAGCTGCCTGCACGGCCTGGGGCGCATACGAGAGTATGCTATATAACATCTGAGCGAAAAGAATTAGGTGTAACTCCTACAAAGAACCGGCAGGAAATTTGGGCTACGTATTCGAGATCAGCGTTAAAAACTGCATATAGTAGTATACATCGCACCACTAATTGCCACTGCGACCAAGTATCCTTTCTTTGTCAACTTTTTTGTGTATTTGCATTCCACTCTGTATACTTGGAGAATGATCTGTTAGTGTTGTGTTGGAAGAACTTGTGACGCTGTTTTGTCCTGAATGAATGCATGTGTTTTGTGTCAGATGGTGTTCGTAGTGCTACTCGTGGTTCGCCGTGCTATTCTGAGGATGACGACAGACCAAGTCATTTAGACAGTGGAAGATACAGAGACGGAGGAGGGTACAGAGAGAGGAGGGAAATCAAGGGTAGGAGAACTTTCTACTCTGCCTGAGTATATTTCCCTGTAGGCAACGTATAGTTTGAAGAGAAGATTTAGTTGGAAGCAAGGCTTCTGATACGTATTAGCGCTGCCTCAGGAGAATTATCAGTTACTGTATTGTAACAAGTCTGCTTGTATATTGGTTGCAATTCCAAGAAAAAAAAAAAACTAAATTTGAGATTCATGACGTGAGGCTAGAGATTCAGCTTGATTGAGACTGAATTTTCAGCTTGATATGCTTCATGATTGCTGAAGTAATAATAACGAATTTTGTATTCCCTTTACGACAGGGCGTACCTTTTTAGTCCTTGACAACTAACTGCATGATATATTGTTGTTGCTAATGCTGAAATGCTTGTTTTCTCTTGAATCTGTCTAATTGTTGCAGCCTATAGAAAAGAGAATTTTGTATGGGAGAAATCGTTGATGTTACAGATCTGGGACCGCAGGTGCGATATCCCTGCGGCCGACCGCAATCTCGGCGAAACGAAGGACGACGCAGTGGTGGCGGGGATAGTTCTGGCCAGCATTCATCGCGCTCAGAGAGGACTAGAGATCCTGTGCGATCTAAACGTGATTTGCCATCGAGTACGGGACCTTCGAGGTCAAATAAGGTGTCCAGGTATGTCTGGACATTAGTGCACATTGGATTCAATTTTCCAGAAGTGCACGTAAACGTTTGTGCTATATTCGGTCATTCAAAACAACATATCATTAATAGGATATCTCCTTCACTTGATGCTTCCCCAATCAGCAGTGATTCCTCGGTTTCTCCGGCGCGAAGCCCGCGGAAGAACACTCCTACCGCTGGTGGTGACAAAAATGGAAGTAAAACAGGTGATTGCTATCAGATTGAGCACTTGAAAGTATTTTGCTTAGGACAACGATGGTATAGCGCAAAATGGCGTATGTGAGAAATTTTTAGATAGCAAAACAATAGAAACTTTAGAAGTTTTGCTTTGTAGGTACTAATAAAAAAGCAATGCAAAGCGGGAGTGCAATGGGAAATGTGACAGATCCATGGGCGCGGAAAAAGAAAAACACGTCATCAAAAAACAAGGAAAACGATGGAAAGCAGAGGAGGAGGTCGTCTAGTAATAGCTCGTAAGTTTCCTAAGTGTTAGCGTTTGAGACCTCCAGCTAGCTATGCAAGTTTTAACTCTTCTTGCTAAGTGTCACTCTTTTTAGAACCAGCTCATCCAACAGTAACGAAAAACTAAGACGTGCTGCTAATGCATCCACTAGTTTCCGACGATCTCGCAGTCCTCTTCCTACTAAGGTGGTGGATTTTTGCAGTTACAGGTGTAACAAGTCGTTTTATATGGTTTTATCCTCTGGTTCTAGAACGACAGACGTCTATCACCACCCAGAGGCGATATAACCGGGTTCCGCATCCCTAAGAAACACCGTTCGTCGGAGAACCGAACTCGAGCAACTGGGTATGCGTGTCTCCCTTTGATTATCACCACGTGACCACATCATTGTCATTTCATCACATCTTGTTTCAGTTCTACACGAGCAGAAGGTGAAAAGTTGAAAACAACCGAATGTGCATTTGGAAAGAGGCCTGTGAGTTACTCGTAATTTTGAGTTTTACTATATACTTGTACTTTTGAGTTTTGCTATACTTGCGGATTTTTGAATCGTGTTGGTTATTGATGTTGTGCAAATTTTTTCCCTTTCCTGCTCTTTCTAACAAGTGAAATGCCCTCATTCTGTTCAGAGAGAATCTAAACGCGATGATAGCCATGACCGCATTTCCGATGATGATCCTGTCGTCGACGGAATTGATAGCCGGGGTGCGGAGAACATTAGCGACGTGAGTTTGTTTAGATTTGTTGGGGATTTTGTGTTTTTGAACTTAGAAGACTGATTTCCATGCACTGTGCAAATACTAACAAAATTCGAAGCGGAACACAGCGTTTACTGCTGTAAAGTTACAAAACAAGAAAAATGCAGAAGGCTTCGTTTTGAAATTCAACTTTTTCCGCTCCTGTTTTGTTTCATTTTCCACTGTTCTGCAAATTTTTTACGACTGCATTAGGTTTTATGGCAATTAAATTGTTTGGATTTGCCTCTACTTCAGAATTTTTGATATTTTTAGTTGGAAAACCCGTGCTTCTTCCTTTTAATATGGCCTAGGATTGAAAAAAAAAATTAAAGCAGGCTAAAAAGAAGGCTAGGGATATGAATGGCATTGCAAAAAAGTCGCGTCAAATTTAGTCCGAATCCGGTCGTTCTGGCAGCGGCAGCTCTTCGGTGTCGTCATCCTCATCTAGCTCAAAAAGTCGATCTCCCTCACCAGCTCTTCCTGCCAAATACCGCACAACTGGCACAGTTGAAGACACCTCTTCGTCATTAAGGTGAGTGTTTTTGTTCTGTTTCACCCGAAAAATCCGTTGTGATGTTTTATTTTACCGAAGGTTTGTTTAGGAACGCGTCTTCGATATCGAGTTCGGATGATGAGCAGAAAGGAAAAG
Source organism: Ancylostoma ceylanicum (assembly GCA_000688135.1). NCBI lineage: Eukaryota > Metazoa > Nematoda > Chromadorea > Rhabditida > Ancylostomatidae > Ancylostoma > Ancylostoma ceylanicum. The sequence continues at coordinate 323,682 of JARK01001507.1, read as the reverse complement.
GTCACAGTAAAGGCTCGTCCAAGGAAAAACGAAAGGAAAAATCGCCCCAGCTGAGAGAAATGTGAGGATTTTGTTTGAGCCTCATTTCTGAACCTTGCTCTTCATTTCTCTTTCATGTAGATCACCATCACCTTCCCCTCCGCCACCGCCACCTCCACCGGATGATGCAGCTAGTCGTCGTCGTAATCGTGACAAATCAGAAACTCCACCACCACCGCCTCCTCCTCTACCTCTAATTAACGAATTTGCTCTGGAAAGGCAACAACGGAAGTTACGGGAAGCAGAGAAGAGGGTGGCAGAGGCAAGATCAAAACGTGCTCGAAGTCCACCGAAGAAGAAGTCCAAAACTAATAATGATGGTGAGTGTTCGAAGCACATATTCGATTACGTTCTTGGGTTTTTCTCCTATTATTTCCGGCTCATTTGGGGAACTGGACAATATTGCGGATGTGCACATTTTGTTTTCCTTCGAGTGTCATTTATGACCACATCCTTTCTATTGATTTTGGGTTTAGTGGCGATTTTAACTTTATAATGTTTGATAAGTGGAAGGTCTAACGGGAAAAGGCCATTTTCGGAATACTAAGGCTGTTGTTACGCTCTTGGTGGAGCAGTGATAGGTAAACAAGTGCCGTAGTTCCGGTAGGGAAGTACTTCTTTGCTTCGCTGCTGCTTTGTTTCTCTGTTCCTGCTGCTTCAATGATGTACTGTCTGTATAACTAATCTTGCGTATTGAACGAGGTCCAAGATTATGTAGGTTCTGCCACGTTGCATTGGTTTGCTCACGTCCAATATGATGAGGAATATGATGACATGGCTGGGCTTACCTCATCTTGAACCTCGTCCAATACACAGAATTTGTGAAACACAATAAATATGAAATATCAATCTGTTAACGTCACCGGCGCGGAAAATGTCAACTCCCTTCGGTTTACCATTGGGTTTTGACTAGAAAAACACAATCGTCAAAGATGAGCCTGATGGTCGTTTCAGGCATGTCGGAAAAGGAACGCCGAAAGCGAGAGCTCATGGAGCAGCTGCGGGCTGTTGAAGCAGAACTGAAGAAGAGGACGGCGGCTACTTCTGCCATGTGAAAACGCCGGTCATTTTAGCCACTTCAGAAATCTTCCGCTCAGCAGTTACTTGCTGGATTTACTGTGATTTTTTCGACTAAGATCAAATTTTGTGTGGGTTCAAAAATTTTGGCAATGTCGCACCGAGCTACTACATGTAATTCTAGGCCTTTTCAAAGTGCTCGCCATTTATGCTTGGTGCAATCATCTGAAGCAGTTTACATAACGCTCACTTTAGTGTTGTCTCAAAGTTTAACATAATATTATTGCACGTTTTTTTCCGAAAGTATTCTAGCGGTTCGTTTTCATTCAGCGTTCTTATAATTGTATTTTTGTGTTGTACATCGTCTAGTCAGTGCCTAGATTACTTCCTTGGTTGTTTTGACTAACAGTTTTTCTTGTTTCTGTAGTTGTTTACAATTACATTCTGTGCTGTAATTTTTGCTCCGCTTAAATTTTCAAATATCTGTAACTGTTCTACTTGTTTTACTTGCCATTCGGGCTGGTTATGTGAGTGTTTGCTATTTATTGGTAGTTGTGTTTTTGAAGTAAGAGTTGAGATATCCAATATAAAGCTGGACTGGTTCCGTGTTCTGTTGGTATTGATTAGTCGATTTTAAACAGTATAGCTGTATTTATATGAGTTTTTAGTGTACACGTCGCTAAGGTTGTTGACTTCTCTAAGATATTTTTAAGGTGTCATTGATCTGTATGAGATCTGTGTATGCAATATAACAGTCTCCCATTTTGATTTGATTCAACCAAGATTGCTATTGGCTTTTCTGGGAGGGAGGAGGCAAGATGTGATCCGAGGTTTTCCCTTTTTTGCACGCCACAAAAGATTTCTGATGCATATTTGGCTATTCAAGGAGTACTACTACCTGATAGTTTGCGAGTAATAATGAATAGAGGATTGCTCACTGGCACTATTGTTGTACTTATTATTATAGGTACTATTATCGCTCTTTTTTGATGGTGTGACCCGTTTCGTCGAGGAAGGTAGTTGGAAAAATATGAGAGAAGAAAGCTGCTAATTTTGCAGGGGCGGGCGAAAAAAGACTGGCACCAAACGCCAGTAAGGAATCGTCAGTTTTCGAACAGTTCATGGATAGAGTGGGACTTTCGGTTCTCCTTCTCAAGAGTTTGAATCTGGCTGAGTATTTTCCCGTGAAAGTACATGGAAAACAGTGTTCGTAGTTTAGTCCATGTTAGAAACGAGGGTAGTTGGGTATCTCTGCATAAGGTTGACGTTTCTTCACTAAACGGCAAATATGCGAGTTCGTCCAGAATTTCGCATGCTTTCGCAGTTGATTTTTTAAACTCTCTTCAGCCTGCCCCAGGTGAAACAGGCTATAGCAGTTGTGGTGCGCTAGACTGAACTTGGGACCGGTTGCGTCATCGGAAGGGTCGGTAATTTCATACTCGTGGGTAGCAGCCGGGTTTAAACAGTGTCCTGTGTGGGTACATAAACATGTAGATGCATGCCACGAAAGGTGTAAACTTGGGTCAGTTAACACATTCACCATAGGTCACCTCAATGAATGCTCTCGAGCCCTGGCCGACTTCTGTGTTATCTTTACTTGTCTGCCGTAGTGGGGTAATACCTCGTGTTATTTTTCAATCCAGAGTGAAATTGCATAATTACATTGAAAATCTTACATCTTCCTAATTGCATCAAAAATAATAAAGGATACAAGATTAAAAATCATGAGCTCTCATCCTGAGCATATAAATTCGGGATTAATTGTTGATTACGATTTGGGCCGAAATGAGTGATTTTACCCATGTTAATCCCAAGTGGAATACCTTCGCTGTACATATTGAAAAGGCCTGGCCTGACCCTCATACAGTGCGTATCATAAATATACGGCCACCAAAAAAAAAAAAATAGCGATACCTGCTTTCACGCACACTCCTGACAAATGCCACTTAAACCAGTGAATTCGGCGTGCCAAGCCTGAAAACCCTGTACCACCGCTATTCAGTTTGAATAATGTTAAGTGTAGCCCGTGTTTGATCCCATCTTGCACTATATCGTAATTATACGGGCACCCTCCTCAGACATTCGTGGGGGTGGAATGCAGGTGGAAATGAATCCACCCCCTGTTGTACCTGGGGGTGGACCCAAAATCGTGGGGCACCTACCCCCGACAATTGAAAGACGTTCCCCCACGTGCCCTTGCAGCTGTCCCCCGAGCGCGTTATTGGTTCCGGCGGATGGGGGGACGACCGGGGTTATGCGGCTCTTCTTGGACGTCCAGAAACGCTCCCCCACTCAAAAAGTGGGCGGAGCGATGGGGGTCCTACCTGCCCATCACCCCCACGGATGTCTGAGTCAGTAAAAAATAGATAAAATCATCTACTCATCCGGAAAGTCCTGCCTCAAATTCGCAATAAGTGATGGTGGGCGCTTGCTGAAGAACTGCGACTCCAAGTTGAACTTATTCAAGTCGAATGACATCACATGGACACAAATTCTAGTCTTTGTGAGTCTCGAAAAAACTATGCGTGCCTTTGACCAGTCTGTCGCCATGTTCTCCCTGGCAAACCGCAGCGGTGCAACCTTATAAGACTCCGTGAGACTTAGAGCATGTCGAAGGAGACAGCGGACAATCGTGCCGTTTTATTTAATCCAACTCTGTACCATCATTCCGGAGACAGGAGGATAATTAGCTCGAACCCCGATAATGGGCAGCATGGCAATGTGAAGAGCCCATATCTGTCCCTATTACACCTCAGAAGACTCCGATCCTTGCCACATTGGAGGAATTCGCTGCTTGCAGTGGCTTTCGTCAGGATTGTGTGTGAAAAGAGATATCGCCAATTTTAGGGTGTCCGTATATTTGTGATACGCACTGCATGTTTGCACTGAATTTGCTGCCTTCCTTTCAGATGAAGAACCAGACCGAAGAGCAGCGATTGGGAGTGTTGCACCTGGACAAGACTCACCGTTGCAAGAGAAATCCGAAGAAGTTTAGGAAGACAAATTTCACAAGGAGTGCTCTCACAGAAGAAGATAAGCGAGCGCTGAAGTGAGTAAAATTTCATGTTTCATACGGCGTAAATCTGTCTACAAGAACGTTCATCTGTACTCCCAGCTGGAATCCGTGACTTGGTGAAATTCCGGTTTAGCTTGAGTCTCCTAGCATATACATTAGCTTCATATTTTGGTGTAGTAGTAAATATGCAAAGAATCTGTGTAATGAAAAAGTGTGTAACTTGTTCAGCCTCGTACCCCTAGGACAGGAAGCTGTAAGTGAGAGCCAATATGTACAGAGTACTTCAGTAGCCGGTAGCTGGTCGTGTGCGTCGCGCTACTTGGGGGGTGTATCATCGTGAGGGAAAACGGGGCGTGGTACTCTTTTGCGATTGGTTCGTTCAAATCTTCCTCCCGCCCATTACGGTTGACTCGTTCCCTTTGCGCTCGATTCCCCCATACATGACTGTGCAAAATTTGAATGCGACCGGGACGAGTTAATGGTAAAGGGCGGGAAGACTACGCCTCGTTTTCCCTCACAATGATACGCACCCCGCTACTTGCGACCATCTGTCATCCTTGACGTAGCATTCGTGGTCATTATGATAACTCTGTGTAACCACTCCCAGCGGCTCTTGTAACTACAGTGCTCTTTCAGGTATGAGCAAGTGGAACCGTTGTATCAAATGTGGTGCGAGTACTATCGAAGCCTGCTGGGTGATCAACAGAAGACTCCAGACGAGCGGATGTTAAAGGCAGACTACCACGGAGCGTTAGTGCTGGTTGCAGAAGCGCATAACACTACTATGGTAAGATATCTCTTGCTTATTTCGAATCTGAGGTTATATTTGAGGTGTTCAGATAGGAAAAGTTGGTATTATTGTGCTGGAGACTCGGCAGACATTCCAGCTGATCACTAAGGAGAATAAATACGCTGGTAAGTGGTTTTAATGACTTTTAAATATTTGCTTAGCATACATACCATCGGTTTCTGTGAAGATTCTGGTTTTGTTCGCTTGAGCGTAAAATATGGGGTACTAAGAAATCCTCAGAATTGGTTGGTGATCAATATTGGTGAAGTATTTTCGATGCTCCTATCATATTATTTTTGCTGTGTAAGAAATCAAGAGGACCTCATGAGTAGGCCAGTGGCAGTTGCGGACAGGGTCAGCTACTGGGGCATTGTACGCAGAAAAAATTGAGGTTGGCACAGAAAAGGGATGGGTATGATCGAGCATTGAGAAATTTATTTCCTAAAAGCAATCACGATACTAACTAACTAAATATTATTAATAAAGATAATAAATGCAAGGGGTTAAAAATAGGCAATATGCATAGATACGCATTAGACGCAATAGGCATAAAAATAGGCTGGCAAAAATAGGCATAGATTGTGGTAAGGTAGCTTTCAAGTGTGCTCCCCTTCCCCTGCCTCTCCCTGCGACCACTACTGGATAAAACTGTTTAAGCGTAGATGTACAATCCTCGTCGAAAAGATGGACGGATTGCGCATACAATTTCATAGCGTCGCGGCTGCAGAATTACTGTGGATCCTACTCTACCCTCTCACTCGATGTATGCTCTCTTCGCATCCACCGTCCTGGTCCTGCCACGATTTCACAGTTACGGAATGCATCTATTTTTTTTCAAGGAGCACTGTACAGGGAGCTTCGGTTGCACTTTTACGTCGATCTTCTCCACCACCCTAAGTACGCGGCGTGGGAGACCAGCTGGGCACACTGCGGCGACATCCGACCGCCACGACGCTCAGTTGCTTGCCGCGTCGCATAGGTTATGCGGCGCGGCTGACCAGCGGGGGTGCACTTGTAACTGATGCTCCCTGTACAACCGTAAATAGTAGTAGCGACGCGAGGAGGCGGCGGCGGGCTTCGATAATCTTATTAAATAATTATTTTGAATGTTTGTCCTCACTCTGTTTTTAGTATTTATTATTGTTATCACATGAACTGTTTCTGCTAAATTTAATTTGCAAGATTAGGTTGGCGCAATCTTATGCCTGGCCACGCCCATTTTTTAGCTACGCCTGGGGGAAGTATCTTCGAGCGCCGCTTGCCACTGGCAGATAAATACTAATTCTACAGGGAAAATAATTGAAGAAGTGTTATAGAAAGGGAGGGAGAGGAAATGTGTGTAGTGCCCAAAGGGACGACAGTGGAAAACAGGCAGGATTTTCGAATACTCAACCATTCCCGCTTTCAAGATGTGATTGTACGATTCGATAAGTTCCGTTCCAGTGATTCCTAAACAAGGCACTGCACTGCAGTTCATTCTGGACGGACGAGTCTTCACATTATTTGGTGATGCGATGAGGTATAAACCGTCCTTGCGTGGCAAAAAACATCGACTACGGGTGGCGTTACCGTTTTTCATCAGATAAATAATTTTAGCCAAAGTTTTCTTCTATGCCTGAAATTGTTTCCGATGTAAATGATAACAACACATCATTCAATTGTAACTATTTTATTGTAAAGCCAATTAAGGCGCTGTGGATTTGCATTGTTGGCAATTGCGTATCACATGTCAAAAATGCCGCCGCAAGTGCTGCCGGCAGTACTCGTATTTGTACCAGGATTTCTTGAAAGCCCCTGAGCAATATAACGACTATTTGGATCCGTCCAATTGGTGCCTAGATCACCACAGAATCTGGTCGAGACGGTGCCTTGGCATCGTCGAGAAGTCGGCTCCTGAAGCATATTTTGTGACGTCACTTATTTGGGTCAAGTATAAACAGGAAGTAGCTGTTCTTACCGTGTCTCTTCCTCCGCTGCTGTCGCGATATCATCTGCTGCTGGTGAAGCGTCTCGTCGCCTCTGTGATAGCGTCACGTAGGCGATGACCAGCGAGAAAACGCCGATCAATATCCATGCTACTAACAGGAGGCTCATCGCCGCTGCAAACCGCGGCACAGCGAATTTTGGGAAGGAGTGTCGGATTATTTCTCAAATATAAAATTAACACCCATCGGTCCGCATTCCGAAAACGAGTCGAAAGGGTTTTGTGGTTTGGTTCAAAAATGAGAGGGTCACCTTCCACACAGTGGCCGAACTCGGACCTGGAAAATCCTGGACAACATTCGCCAGTGTCTATTGTTGTGGTCGCTGTCTCATCGAAGATGTAGCTGAATTGAATAATCATTTTCGGCATCGTAAATATAAATATAAATAAGATATAAATAAATAAAAAGAAGTGCATGGCTATTTGAGCCCTTTGTTTTCTTGCGCTTCATCCTAACCCCCACATCAAATGATGAAGGGAGCGTGTCATCGTGAGGGAAGAAGGGGCGTAACCAGACGACTCTGATTGGCACATTCAGGCCGCCTGTCACGCCCACCTACTTGAACTCGCATGACGCTACGCACAAGTACACCATCTGCAACGAGATTGACGCCGTTCGAATTCAAAGATGAGCGTGAAGGGCGGCCCGAATGCGCCAATCAGAGTGACCTGACTACGACCCTCCTTCCCTCACGATGATACACACCCGATCCATTCCGGGGAATTTCCCGAAAAACTCAAGATTTGCAGAGGAATCCCGCTCAAAACGCGCTGTTGCTCAAGCGATTATTTCATCTAAGCAGGTTGTCGTCGACACTGTTGCGTTCATTAAGCAAGTTGCTTGGAAGCAGGGACAAGAGAAAATCAGTGGCAACCAGTGGCGAACATAGAAATGGGCAGCCAGGCAGGAGGACGTGGGAAAATTTAGAGTCTCCATCATTTTGGAGATCCGGATTGCCGGCATTTTAAAATTTGTCAAGTCTAAGGATTGGCCGGTCCTTAACTTGAGTCCTCCAACCCGAGATGTTGTGTCAGCGAAACAAAAATCACAAAACTCATCGGATTAATATATTTTGTCACTAATACATTAATAGAGTAATATATTACACAAGGAAGGGGCGTGGCTCTATGAGAAGTAGGGGAAGGGGAAAGGCTGCCGTGCACTGGACCATTTCACCCTCATCTGATTGACTGGCTCCGCCCACGTCAACTCGCAAGCTCGATAAATTAATGTGACCGGATAATCTGTATATATAATATAAAAGTGAAAGTTTGTATGTGTGTGTATGTATGTATGTATGTATGTATGTATGTATGTAACGAATAGAAATTGCGGAGAGTGAACCGATCTGAACCAAATTTTGCATACAGGTCTACCATGGGAGGTTATAGGCTACTTTACTCTGGGAATTACCGATTAGCTTATCGATTATATCGATTTTATTGATTTTTCGCTATTTTTGCCCAGAGACTGGCGGAAACATGCCTACTGTTGTTAGTCGATACGCTGAACATGAATATGACAACCACTTTGGGCGACGGTATCGATTTATTGATTTTATCGATTTTTTTCCACTTTCGCTCAGGGGCGGGTGAGGACGTGCTTACTAGGGTTCTCCAATGCGCTGAGCACGAATATGACAAGCATTTTGGGCTATGATATCGATTTATTGATTTTATTGATGTTTTCCACTTTCGCTCGGGGACGGGTGAAAACATGTCAGGTGGTCCAATATGCCTAACGCGAATGCGACAATTATTATGTTTTGCATTGCAATTATTGTATAATTGGTTTTAATGACTTTTTCCTAATCGAACAGGTGAAAAAAAGGTTATCGACATTATTAAATATGGTAATCACCGAAACTCAAATGGATGCACTTCAAATGGATGAATTTGCACCCTAATTAACCGCAACAGCGTGAAATGTCCGGGGTAATAAAACTCCCGAGCGAAGCCGGGTATACCATCTAGTATTCCATAATTTAATAGTTATAATAATCGTAATAATCATAAATATATAAAAAACGGTAATGAAAACAAGGCCTTAAAAGGACTCCTTCTTACTCCTTGTTATATTGCGTTGTTTATCTAGATATAACTGTTAGTCTTATGCGATTTTTTTTGTCTTTCTGATTCTGATTCACATTCCTGGCACTGTATTAGATGGCACACCCTATGATGTATTTAATAAATAAACAAATAAATAAATAGATAAATAAATAAATAAATAAATAAATGAATAAATAAATAAATGAATAAATAAATAAATAAATAAATAAATGAAAAACAAATAAATTATAAATAAATAGATAAATAATAATTAAATAAATAAATAAATAAATAAACAAAAATAAGCTGCTACAAAGTTTTCAAGTGTTTTAGCCCCCATCTCCCTCCTGTCTTCCTCTATTCCTACGTTCGCCACTGGTGCCACCCCATGTGGAAAAAGTGCTACTTGTTCACTGTCAAAACTTCTACCATTTTTCGCGCCTCTCTGGGAGTCAGAGGTCGGAAGCTCGAAGAAAGATGGAAAATCGGATCTTGGAAATAGAAATTTCCGCTCATTCTTGCTTGCTGATTTCTGGAAAAGTGACTTGGAAACCGGTCACTCACCTCCGGCCATCCAAACACTTTCTTGTTCCGTTTGGTGGTCGAGCCAGAATTAACGGAAGTAGCAACAGCCCGATCATTGTGGTCTGAAATTTGTCCGCTATGGTTCACTTCGTTGCATTTGTCCTTTTAGGGCATCGGAATTATGATAAGTGCCGTCATATGCATTTATCAGTTCGTAGTTACTGCGAACTACACGTGCTTCTCAAATTCATAGTCCGCCCATCAGAGCACACATGCCCAGGCTGGCCTCATGGGTGTGATAAGGAAATCTGGTAGGATTGAACAGAATCGGATATTTCGAGGAACATCCAGAAAATTGGATATTTAAATAAATGGGATTAGAATTATAGCGTGGAATAGTGCACGCTGTGGAAAAAAATCAGGCTGGGAATACAAGCTGATGAAGAGCAAATTATGGCAAATCACTTTATGAAACCAATGATATGAGTTTGGATGCATCATTGTGATTACCCAGGGTAAACGTGATGGCACCCGCGTTAACTATGAGTAAACTTATGTGGAGCCGACATGTTTACCGTGGGTAATCTCAATGATGCATGCGACCAATGCAGGGAAAGGCTAGATAGATTTTCCCAGGAGGAATTTATTTACTTTTTTCACATTTCATTCCTAGAAGATTTTAGAGGAAAATAAGTGCGAAATACTACAAGAAAGAAAGGTTGTGGACAAATCTGTGCAATTAGAAGGGTAAATAAGTTAATAACTGAAGTTATTAGGCAAACAAACGAGTAAATATGTAAGTATACGAGGCCAGCGTGTTCAAAACTTCTTAAAGGGGATAGATCTACATACTCGAGGGAATTGCTTAAAAATACAGTTGCTATTGAAGGTTGAGAAGCAAAAAGATTCTGAATGAATTTCTCCGGAAGAAATAACTCAATTCCTCCTAAATTCCTCGATTCCGTCTAGGGTTGGGTAAGTTTAATTCATGCTAACTAGTCGACCGTAGGCAAATGGATGCCCCATTGCGGGATTTTTGTGAGTTCAGGGAGAAACCGGGAGACCCTAGTGCAGAAACTGGGGGATTTTTGTGGGGAAGGTGTGGAATTTTCGTGGGTAGACCGGGATGTTTCTGCGGACAAACTGGGGTGGTTCCAGGAGGAAATTAGGGACAATTTGTGGTCTTCTGCTCCCTTTTATTGTTGTCTGCATGAACTCCACGTAGTCGCAAGTTTTCTCACTAATGCAACAAAAATAATATGCATATTAGGTTGGTGCAAAAGAAATGGCGTACTTTTTTCAGAACCACGTAGTTTTATTTGGACACATTATACCGTGATTGGGGAAGAACCAGGGGATAACGGTTCGCACATGAGCTGGTCGGTGCCTGGTGCTCGTACGTATGCCATATCTTGGAGTTTGACAGTGTTTATATTGTAAATGCGCGTAATTGAATAATTTAAAAAAATGGTAGAGTGAACAAATAGTCCAGTAAATGACAATGTATATGTAATTGGAACTACTAAAAATAGAGACAGTGCTAATAAAGCGTAGGTCTGTTCCTGTTCATAGACGAGAGCAAACGGGAGGTGACGGGTGTGAAAATGGAGATCACAATGACCCAGCGACAATCAGTTGATAATCAACCGGAACTGTACAAAACAAGTATTCGACGAGCAAAGACACGTGCTAACAGGTCCCATGCGACGTAGAACTGTACAGAATGACTACGATGTTGAATAGCAGAGTTGTGGTGCATGCAATCGCTTCCTGTCAGGACCGAGCGATAAGATAAGGAGGCATTTTTCACGGTCGGCTGAGGTGTTCGTTGATCAGCTGACGAAGCGCTGACGAAGACAAACGGTCCACTTCTTTCGGTTTGGGGGATGATGACTTTCATCTGTTCTTACCTATTTTGTTTTTCATTCCTTTAACTTTCTGAGAGGAAAAATTCGAAAAAAAGGACTTGCACACACATCAAGGAGCGTAGTGTTGTATAAGGAATATGTAGGCACCCGAAAACGGGAGTTATATATAGGCGAGAACAAGGATAAGGACAATTTACACTAGATGCGTGCGTCTGGCGCGCGTGCGTCTATATGATGAAAGATGGGCGTAGTCGCATCGCTGACGCGGCTCAGACGCACGCGTTTGTGGCCTAGCGGTGGTCGCACGTTGTTTTCATTGAGGATGCCGCACTGGCCAGTCTTCACGGAAAATCCGCAAATGCATGCGTGCGTCTGACACTCGACTGACGGACGCACCTAGTATAAATTGCCCAATAGGGATGTAGTATTAAAAACAAGTCGGGAATAACTCATAAAAAGAACTCCCTCTCGGAAGTGGCTTTCTGAACCTGTGAGTTAAGAATGAGCGTGGTTTTCGTTTTTTTGAGTACAGAAAAAAAACTAGATAGTAATACCCCTCTCCACACGGTGTAGGGCAATTTAGTGGCAGTCGCAGTACAGGCGCATGCGCCCATTTGCTAGAAGTTTTCTATGAACATTGGTCAACAATGACATGTATGCAGTGGATGAAAATACCACGCCGCCATAGCCACGGCTGTAAGGCAGCGAATCCGTGCGTGATACTTGCGTGCGCGTTGCGTCAGGGCTGCTATTAGGCCTACTCTTCACCCATGGACGCATCGAAGGCACCATCTAGTATAGAATGCTTTTATTTTATTGAAAGGTGAACTTTATAATATACAATGAGCTCCAAACGGCCGTAGACAAGGGCTGGGGCGGCAGCGCGGGCACTCTGGTTGTCTGCTGCTCCTGCCGAAGCAGTGGGAAATCACGGCATATCGGTTTTTCTCCGTGTGTCTTCCCAGCAGGCACACTGCCTCGGTGCTGCAGACAACCAGAGTGCCCGCGCCGCCGTCACGCCCCTTGCTTACGGCCGTTTGCAGTTCATTGTAGACACCGATACACTCCTCGAGTACACAATTACACCACAGTATCAAACGAAAGTTGGAACTGATAGAAAAATAAATTTTGCGGATGCGCAGACAATCAGAGCGCCTAGGCGCAGATGGTGGAAGGCGCCATGAGCTAGCTTGGACACATAAGAATCTCACGTATAATAGGTGAACTTCGATACTTAACATAAAAGCGTGACAGTACAACATATTATAATGACGCTGGGTAACTTATATCTCGTCGTAGTTCAATAAAACGTTACCGCAGTGGGGGAGGGGGGGGGGGGGG
>JARK01001507.1:271214-310934 GCA_000688135.1 Ancylostoma ceylanicum | reverse complement strand
GGGGGGGGGGGGGGGGGGGGGGGGGCAAAACTCGAATAAACGTGAAGACGAGTGGAGAAGTGCGTGGTCGTTGGTGGGCTAATAAAGCCAATTAATTGGGTTAAACGTCATGGTTTAATTTTAATACAACTGTAATGCATATATTAATTCTTCATGAAGTATTAGTGGTATACAAAACAATTCAACAAAACAACATTTCAGTGTAATAATGGTAAGGACAATGAAGGAATAAAAATGTAAATAACTAGCTAATGAATATGAAACAGAACAGAAAAAATAGTTACTAGTTTAGTACTCGTGCTGCAAAGCCGAGATGCGTGCGTTTGACGCGCATGCCCCAATATGATGGAGCACAGGCCCAGTCGCAGCCCTGACGCAGCTCACACGTAGGTGAAGCGCACGCGTTTGGGGCTTCGCTCCGTTTGCGCGGTATTTTTGTTCAGAGTAGGCATGCCGCGTTGACGAGCCTTCATGGAAAATCGCTCGCAAACTGAAGCGTGTATGTGACGCGCAACTAACGCATATTTGTAGTATAAATCGCCCTAGAGCTCAGCTGAATATAGCAGAGCATGTGCAGAAAGGTCGCTTTTTAGAAGAACTGAATAGCATGTGGGCCTAGGCTCTTCTGCTGGAATTTTTTGAAACAGGATTTGGACTAATCGAAAGCAATTTGGGAAGATTCCCGTATTGTTAGAGGCAAATAAGCTAACGGCGGTCAAATTCTGCTCGATTTTCGCCACATGAGAATCGTTGTGAATAAACTAATATATGGACAAGCGAAACATGGTTAAAGCTAAGGTAAAATGTCCGGCTTCGGTCGTTAGTCAAGTGGTCTTAGCGATATGAAAACCAGAGCCGAGTAACGACTTTGGTATCTAAGGAGAGGTTGCTACGGTTTGATGTTTTATTGTCGGTCGTCCATAGAGATTATGAGCAAGCTGGTGCTGCCAGAAAGAGAATGCAGGGAGTGTGCCTTCTATTGTTTTTTGTTGTAATTCCTAAGAAATTGGCGAAAATTCATTGTGTAGTCAGCTTATATTAGTGTTTTCTTCCATTGAAAACGATCTTCCATTGAAAATCTTGAGACTAACTGGAAGAAACTTCTCTGTCTGCGAAACAAATCTTTTGTTTTGTTTTTTTTTCACGTTTAAAGTTGGAGTAGAGTTTCGAATTGCGAGAGAAGGAAAAAAGGAAGAAAAATCGTGGAAATATCAAAAGCAGACCACTTTGAAAAACATCTTGTCTGGAAGAGATGTCGCAGAAATGTGAGCCAGCGAACAGATCACTGATGTGTGCACACGCCCGGCGATAGTGCACATTTCGTCGTACTTGTCACCTGAGAGCGGACGAGTTGCCACGTGTTTATTTTGGCGAAAAGTCAACATCTGAAAAAGTCGTCCGTCGCGCTGCGCGATGTTTGAACTTGTGTGCTGGCTACTTTGCAAAGTGCAACGCTACGCGGCGAGCTGTGGTTTCTGCCCACGGCTCGTTCCTGACGTGTGCTGTGCCATGCGCTCGAAAAATTGAGGCGATACGGGTTTCCGGAATTTTGAGCGAGCCGGAAAGTGCGTAGGTTTTTGTGCGCAGAGATAGTTGGGAATTGTAGTGAGGGCTGGAAGGTTGAAGGTTTCTTGTGTACATTCTTTGAGTGGGGGACAGGGATAATGAGAGGTGGAATCTCGAATCCGTGGAAGATGAAGAAGAAATTCGGAAAAAGCTGGAAAAAGTCTAAGGAGGCACATGGGCTGTCAAGTTTAAAGGTGTGCACGTTCTTCAGTTGGGTTCTGCCGCACGAGATGTAGGGTTAATGATTTGAAATTTATTTTATTAATATGCAATATTTCATTTTATTGAATTACTTGTGTTGTTATACTTTATCACTAATAAATTAACAAGGCAACAGATTACGCAGAAAGGGGCGTGGCTTAATGAGAGGCAAGGGTAAGGAGGAAGGCTGCCGTCCACCGGCTCATCCCCCGCTCACCTGATTGGCTGGCTCCGCCCACTCCGCCTTCGACTCGTGGGCTTGACAAGGCGTGAGCTCGACTAAGTGACTAGGATCCTTTACTGATTCAGGAAGACCTATTCTGACGTCATTGCCCCTAGCAGATTCCAGTGGCGGACGCAGAAAATGGGCGGGGGTGGGCTGGGGAAAAATTGGGGTCTACGCTTTTTTGGGGACCCGGAAGTAAAATTAATAAAAATATTAATTATAATCAAAAAATGATTGATAAAAATTGGTTAAAGAATACTAATGAAAATGAACTGTTAAAAATATACCAATGCAAAGTAAGTTTTTATTTATTCTGTAAAGTAATTTCAAAAATTCGGCGACCCATTCTCGGAAGGAGGCTCCCCCCCCCCTTACGTCCGCCGCTGGCAGGTTCATATACGTACAGTCCATAATACCTGTCGGTAGAATGTTGTTCAGGGCCTAACCTGCAGCGCGTACGCGGGCGGCCTGCTTGTGGTAGTTGAGCGTGGACTCGCTCAGCTGTTAGAGGAAGTCATTCATTAGATTTTGATCAGAGTGTTTTTCTTTGTGTTTTTTTTGATAGTATGTTTAGATAGTTGAAGCAAGTGAATCCGAATCTAATGAATGGCGTCCTTGAAGAGCTGAGCGAGATCGCGCTCAACTACCACAAGCAGGCCGCCCGCGCACGCGCCGCGAGCTCTTTCCCCCTTAACTACTTCCTACCAGCAGGAAAAAACGCTTATGAAATATAATCGGCGTACTTCTCCACCTTTCATCTTTCATGAGGATTTGCTGCATGGAAGCAGTGACATAAAACTAGTACTGATTGATGTATTTTTATAAACAGCGACGGTTCCCAGGATCATTCACAATTCATGGTAGCCTAGTTACTATGCTGCAAATTTCTCTTGGGAACACTATCTGAAAGGCAGTAAAAATGCTTTTTCAACTTTTTTGGACCACTCAAGCAGATTGATTCCTCATAGAACATATCAGAATAGGCCTAACTGGAGAAATAGATTTTACTGATTGATGAAAGACATGACACTAAGGTCAAGTATTATTAGGTCGTCAAGTATGAAATGTCTGATTTTTTAAGTGGTCAGTTTGACAGCTGGTATCTTCGGGGTTTCCTTAGACCCACTCTCATCTTTCTTTCCATTATGAAGTTACATTCTCCCTTTCTTAAAATCACCTATTTGATTTTTGATCAAATTTGAAATTTTTGTCTGAGAGGAACTTTTGTGAAACTACTCAAAGACAAAAAATCGTATCATTTCGGAATATGGCTTCCATCGCGGAGCCTGCAAAGCAAGGACGACTCGAAATACCCTAGAAATGTTTGGAAAGGGAGTGGCTAATAAAGGAACCGGACACTGGTGTTCTGAGAAATTTCTTCCCGGTGATATAATCCTGCAAAGTGAGCGTTGTGATGAACCTGGATTACGATGAGCTGGAAGCTGTGGCTTAAGGGGATAGGAGTCAAGCTATGCCTGTATATGCAGCAAGGTTAGGCGTTTGTAACCCTATATTATTTAGGTGTTCAGCAATACGACAAGGTAAAGTGGCTCAATGAACGAATTTCTCACAGTTTGACCCCCAAAAATTTGTGCCAATTTTTGACCATTTTTTGCAAAACCACGCTGTGCAAATCACGGGAGCAATGAGGGGAATCCACCCGCCATTCATTGCACTGGCCAAACCTTGCTCTACTTGACCACAACTTCTCCCATGTATTAGTCCACTTCTTGGTGAGGAAAATGTTCCACTTTCAACATGATGTTGGAAATGCCCTTCGCCAACTTATCGCCACTTGCTTCTCAGGCTTCCAAGCCGTTGACGCACCCAAGCCACCGTTAAGATGGCAAGGATGTGCCAGTAGCATAGGGGCATGTTTGGATTGCTCGCACCTCATCTTGTTGGAGAAAAATTACTCGGGACCGTCTCATTCAAAATCAGACATTTCATACTTGACGACCTAATAATTTACAGGAATAAGAGCTTGTAGAGAGATCCGGGCGAGCTACCTTTCAAATTTTCTACACACCGGTTTCTGGGCTTAAACTGGACCGGAAGGGTGGTCTCCTTGGCGCCCTGGTTCTGGCACCCTTTCATTGGTTCCCAAGGAGACCTCAAAAGTTTTTGAGGCACAGAGAGCAACGACAGAGTGAGTGCTGCGACATATAAGGTGGTAGAAGATGGCATGAGATAGTTCAATGAGTAAGGATAACTTAGAAATTTCCTTGGATTATTAGTAACTTTACACCAATCTAGAGACGTTATTTATTTATTTATCTATCTAATTGCCCTCTAATTGATGGTGCACCTTAGAATCAACAAGAAAACGGAAGACAATCAAGCAAAATGAGAATTATAATGTGACACGAAAATTCGCCCCACTATACCTCCGATCCAGGAAACTATTTGAAAATGGTAACTTATAAATATGGTAATATCGTGTGGTAATATGGTAACTATGGTCATATGGTAATATGGTAACTTATAACTTAACTATCGTGAACCGGAAGATAGGTAACTCCACGCCAGAAGCTCTGTGCCAAGCATGCAACCTCGTACAACAGCCCGCACTAGCTGGACTGATGCCCGTAAGGGGAGTTACGTATGGCCCTGATTTAATGAATCGGAAACGGTACCCCAATCGAGATGAATTCCTATTCCGAGAAAGAATGTGGCGATGTTGAAAATTATTAAAACGTTAAAATTAACCACTGAATTTATTGAGACCAAAAGGAGCTGTTATATGACGACACGACAGTGTATGAAAGCATCCGTCTACTTGAAGTGGGAGGAGTGGGAAGAAGCTTCCAAGGTAACCTATAAAAAATTTCCCAGACAATGATAAAGTGGCGCTGTGAGACGTTGAAGACAAGCAATCGTCAATCCACTGCACAAAATCCTCTTTTCAAGTCAAGTTACGCAAAATATTGAACCTAGTAATGGGTTCAGGATTAGCTGAATCCAATAGATGTGCAGCCCCCACGAGCAACAACCAAAGATCTACATGTAATACCTTTGCCTTTGCCCTTGCCAGTGCCACCAGTACTCAAATCAAAGATCTAATAGCCGAAACAGTATCGGAAGAAGCGTTCATCGACGAAGAAAGAGAAATATCAGTGTGACGCAGGTGGGAATTTGTGCGCGGGGGCGTGGAGGGCAAACAAAGGCGTCGCCGCGTCGTTCGAGTCCGACAGACCAGCTAGGAATCGGCTAACACCACTGATCCTGAAATTCTGCCGATAGTGCCGTTGGGACACGAGGTGTTTCCACCCTATGTCATTCTCCGATAAATTTTCGGAACTTGGGTAACTGAACCGAAATTTCGACTATCCTCATCTCCTGTCCAGGCTAGGATGTCTTGCATGTAGTCGCCATGTATCGCAGAATTGCCACCACCGGGCGATCATTTATTTTTTGCAGAGGATTTTTCCTTGGCATGGAAAAAAAGTTGAAAAAACTGCGCCAGGGCCAAAATTTGGATAAGCAGCTATTATATATTGCCTCATGATGCAGCGGCGAGGGTTCATCGATACCAATGGTGGATACTACTTGGTCTGAGGTGTTGTATCATCGGGGTTTTGAAACTGTGTTTGTTTGACCCATAAACGTGCATTCACACCCTAATGGTTGAATTGGTTTCTCTGTATAGTTCTACGAAAGGAGAATTTTTAGAGGTCAGATTTGACCGTGTTGGAATCAAGCCACCTGTCCATCGGATTTCATGATGTAATCCGACTCAGGTGGAAAGATTCCAGAAGATTTCTCTTATTCCCAGGTGAAAAAATTCCAGTAGATTACGTCTGCTTTCGAGCAGATTTCGCGTATTCTTCTCCGAACTATTCCCGATTTCGCCCGAAAATTACACGTAAATCTCCGGAAAATAAGCGAAATCCACTGGAATTTACCTGAATTTCGCCTACTGCTTGGGACCACGGTCGAGGATACAGTGCCGCCCATCCAAAAGATCTCGCTTGTTTTTTCGGGCGTTATTCGGGTAAATTCCAGTGGATTTCGCTTATTTTTCGGGGATTTACGTGTAATTTTCGAAAATCGGGAAATAGTTCGGAGAAAAATAAGCGAAATCTNGTGCTCACCCGGTTGAGCACGCGGTCCCACACGTCGCACCATGCGTGCTCAACCGGTTGAGCACATTGTCGCGAATGTGTTAACGACCAACTCTCTAAATATGCATATGTCATCGTCATAAGAGCGAAAATTAGGTAGATCTTCGGGTTTGCTACTTCGCTGTGAGTGCAAAAGGATGCGTTGCCTCAAATGTTTCAACTGGCAAAAAAAGTGGCATTATAGGCTTGGTTGCAGCAATATCTGAATAGGTGATGGCGGGAATGGAATCAACCATCAAATAGTTTACAGTGGCGGTCACTTATTCAGCACACCAGTCTTTCTCTGTCAACCTCGACACCTCTTCTGCTCTAGTCAAACTTTTGAGGACGTCTTCCATGCAGTGATGAAGGGTTTTGAAGGTATTGTATTTTAGTTTCATTACATTTTGAGAGATGAAAGGTAGGAAGAAGAATTCCCTAGCGTTCTGGTACGACATGCGATCTGTAATTCTAAGAGAGATTAACTTTTTTTGAGACTAAATATTGGAGGAGTGCCATCAGTTTTGCGTTTGTCTCGTTTTTCGCTGATGTTTTTCGACATATGGCTTCAATTAGGTCATTCGTGATGGAGCTTTCGCGGAGCGTGCAAATATCTAGTGTACGAGCCAATTCCGTGCAGATGGCCAAGTAAAACTCAAAGAGTAGCCGGTTATTTTTTTTTACTCCCTGTATCTGGTATCGGCCTCTATTCCCAGCTGTTAAAAAGTGCCGATGGGCATAAGCTGCGACTTTTTTGCACTTTACTGTCAAAACGGTCTTTTTGAGCAATCAGATAACCGAACAATCACGGAACTGGAAGATTGAGTCTTGGAGTAAAGGCGGTGATTGCTCAAAAGGATTCTTGCTTCTGGTATAAAATTTTATCTGTTTAGTGGGATAGAATAATTTTTTCATCCGTTTTGAAGATACCAATCTTCACATAAGTTTTCATGTTGTGCATTATCCTTGTACGAAAGCTCAATTGTGCCACCAGTCCCCCCCCCCCTTACACTACACTTATCTCAATCTTTAGTCACGATGAAGGTCAGATCTGATCAGCATCAGAAACCCTACTTACGACAGTGAATTCCTTGGAGGAACACCCATGCACTGTGAAATTTCGCTTATGAAGCTCAGCTCCACAGTGGACAATAGAGCATCTTTTTACGGCACACCCGCTCTGCAGTCTTTCCAAGTTGCGCCACTATATTCTGCCTTCTATCGCACGCATGCATTGCGCCCACGGTAGACGTGCTGCTTCTGATGCATGTAAGCTTCCATGACGACAAGCACCATGACCAGTTCATACTATGTAGGTTAATGCAAAATAATGCGCGTTTTTCGTTGGAATGAAATTTCGGTTCCTTTTCATATAACCGGTGTGAACATAGTTCCGTAGCAAATTTTATAGCCTTTTAAGTGCTCTATTTATCTCAAACATTCACTTTTTTGGAGAGCGAATGCATACCGCGAGGCTGATTCCACATTTTCCGAAGTGTTGTGTCTTGCTTCAAAAATGAGAAGGTCACATAGTCTCCTTTGAGTTGGCGACCCCAGCTGATGACATTACTCAGTGATGATTCATTCAAAACAATGCGCATAATAGCTTTACAGAACTTTAGTGGTAGTACTCGTCAGACCATCCCTTCATTTGATAGGAATGGGAGAATGAAAAAGCTCGACGAGTGAGTGTCGCTAGAACTGAACGAGTACCAGACTAATCTTTGCTAAGAAATCTGCTCGGTCTCCACTATGCTGCCATCGTGAGCGGTCGGCCAATCATCTTCCGTTTTCAAGAAATACCACGCGTGAGGAGAAGACTCTGACCCAACGCCGTCGCCTGGCGTGGGTCATATGCCCACTCATTCTGCAGGCTGAATATGTATGTCTCCGTATGTTTACCGATAGCCTAGTCTAAATTTTGTGCTCTTAGCTGGTTTAAAGCATGTTTGATGATTAGAAATCCTTGTGTTGTCGCCTGTGAAAAGAAAATGTGGCGAAAGCTGGTGGATTTCAATGAAGACTTCGAGACGAAATAAAGCTTTTCTAAGGAAGAGCTAAGCACATAACGTCAAAGCGGACAAGACTGACAAATGGAGATTTTCGCGGACTGCGGAATTCTTCGCAAGCAAAGCTCCATCTGATTCGTGCCGTTGCGATGTGGAAATATGATAAAGATAGAGAAATCTGCTTCATACCTTTGTAATGAAGAGAAGGTGACCAAAGTCTTGAACGCTTGGTGATGAACGGTAATGAATAGAGCCTCTACAACAACAAAAGCGCCTTGCTCAACAGTTGGGCGAGAAAGAAACACCGAAGGAGAAACCAAAGCAACGCTAAATAACAGTCACAGTGTGGTGCTTTGCTTCAAAAACCATTCACTACAGATAGTTGAATCACTTATAGCTAAAAGTACTACTAGTATACCAATGAAATAAACTGAAAACTCCACTGTTTGAATAGCGTTTCTCAATGAAATGAGCTTTATACTCTTACAGAGTATAGTCCAACCACATGTCGTACACCAGAAACTCCACAGACTGGAGCAACTAGGGTAAGAAGCTCTGCCTCACGCATCATTGTAGTCGTCTTCCTCGGACTTCCCAAGTTGAGCGTTGAAGTCTTTAACAACGAATTTGTAAAAGGAATTTTCGTTTTGGGCGGCTTCTTCCAATCTGTCGAAAGGAACGTCCAACTCCGACATATCTTCTGTGAATGTTGGCAAGTAACAGTTGATGATACTGATGAACTTTTGATGAAGATGGCGAAGGCAGAGAATTGGTGGACGCATCATTACTTTTGGGTAGTTGTTGATGCCACCTCTAAACGCCCATGGGCTCTAATCGAGACATGGATAAGAGGATTGAAAATCTATAGTGCATGATATCACACTACTTTCGCAACCTCACTACTGTCTTTTTTCCAGGAAGTAAACAAAACATCGTCATTAACAAAACATGAGCGCCAGATTCCTGGTGTGTAAACTGTACCCTTGTCAACGCTAAGACGACAAAGCTGTTCCAGAAAAAGTTAGAAATGAAGTAGGGGGTGGATTGTTGTGCGTGGTCTCCTCATCAAGCTGGTGTTCTACTATCCCATCGTCATCGGTTAAGTGGCGATGATGAAATCCTAGTAGTTTGCTTCAAGTGATTCATAGCCCTCGTCGCCACCCACGACATGGCTCGCCCCCGTCGCGCGAACGTTGACCGAACTGTCTCTCAGGGGCGAGCAGCAGGGGAGGCTCAGCTATCGATTTCCGTCAACACATAGTCGAGGATCGTAGCAGGATTTGCGTGAAAACGGCAGCTATAAGTGCTTAGGATGATGGGGAAATGGTGATCCGATGGGATTCCACACTTCCAGACTAAGACCTGCATTTCGGTATGATTTAGATGCAGCAAATCAGTACCCTTCTGCGGGTCACATTGTGCCCCGGCAATATAAATAAAAAACATAAGCACTCTGCTATTCTAAGGGGTGACAAGAAATTATGGAACGGATTTTCATTTGATTTTTTCTCTTAGGATGAGCCGGTTGGAATGACTTCGACTACATATTCCTGTAGCCACTGATCTGCGTTATAGATGCGATCTAGAGAAGATTTGAGGTCGGCAGGAAGTTCTGGAAATACCGAGCTTGTTGAATGTTTTACATTGGAAGTTTTTGAAAGCTCTGAAGCACTTTCAAGAGACAGGGACCAATGAGTATCGCCCGGAAGGGGGTCGACCCAGAACC
Organism: Ancylostoma ceylanicum; assembly: GCA_000688135.1. Taxonomy (NCBI): domain Eukaryota; kingdom Metazoa; phylum Nematoda; class Chromadorea; order Rhabditida; family Ancylostomatidae; genus Ancylostoma; species Ancylostoma ceylanicum. The sequence continues at coordinate 301,103 of JARK01001507.1, read as the reverse complement.
GCAAATAACGCAAGTAACTAGAAGAAAGTTCCCTGTTGAAATGAAAGAAAGTAGCGAGCTAAAATTAATTCCACGAGAATAATGGCAAGGGCGATTGGGATCTCGAGAGCATCTATGTGGATGATTCTCAGGGAGGCTGCACTGAAGGCGCAGAAGGAAGTGGAAGGTCACCTGATTACTGGGCAAGCGAAAGTCAAGTGGTTGGAATTCTGCAAGAGGTTGCGGAAACGTTGATCGGCATCGAGCCATCCTGTTTTCAGACGAGAAATGGTTCGATATCGAAAAAGCTCATACTCATCAGAATGACCGGATATGGTCGAAGGGAAGGTAGCGTTAGAGAAGAGGATGACAAATAGAAGGTAAAACCGAAACAAGCAGTCGTCTGAGCAGAAGTAACCTCCACCGGCAAGACTCCACTCTTATTCGTGCCCGAGTGAGTCAAGGTCCAGAGATTTCAGTACCGTGAGATCCAAGAAAACAAGGTTGTGACTTGGGCAGGGCAGCATTCTGGAGAGGAGGTGTAGATCTTCTCACAGAATGGCGCCCTCTCTCATAAGTCCGAAGGAACGCGAGAATGGATCGCAAGATTCTTTCCGGACTTCATCACAGTGGACATAAGACCTCAACGACCTGGTCATTGGCCAGCAAGTTCACCCGTTTCGAACCCGTTAGACTACTCTGTCTGAGACATACTGAAGTAATTTACCTGTGCGAAGCCCCACTCAACAGTTGAACCCCTGAGAAAGGATTTGACGGAAACCTGGAACAATTTTCCCGCGGACATCATCGCCAAAGAGTTTTGAGTAAGGCTGATCGTTATGATGGATAGTCTCCCTACATGCACAAAAGAAGTTCTTGCCTTCAATTACTATGAAAAAAAAACATGACACGAAAAATCCGTTCCATAATTTTTTGTCACCCTGTAAACATCACTTTTTCGAGAAGTGTGTAACGATGAGAACATTCATCCACAGGCCAGTTTAAGGAAGAAATAATCTGTTTATTCATTGGATATGGGTTGCATGGTCCTAACAAACGCCGTATTAGTCCTCATTATTCTAGGCCTTTGATTGTCCACGAAATCGGGTCAACCTCTGGAACGACAATGCTGTAAAATTTCCAGCACTTGATGACCAATTTTACAGGAAAGAACAATAAGACGCTGTGTGCTGCTGCAAGAACATACTGTAGCAGCAAAAACTGATTAAACAGACCGAACTTCTATGATCTCTTGTGAGAAGGCTCTGTTATAGATGAAGCATCAAATAGAGTAGAAACATCTCAGTGAAATTAATATGTCTAGTATTTTGGCGCTTCTCTTCCTAAATTAGGACTTCTCCAGTGAACTTCTCCAGTGTCGCTAAGTCGTTTGGAAAAATTCATGGTAAATAGGCAATCTTTGGCAGCTTTACCACATTGAAATTTCCTGACTTCAGGGAATTAATTGATTTGAGAATTATTCGCACTGTTACCCAAGCGTTCAGCAGCAGTGAGCGTGGTATCACAGAAGGGGCTATAAAATTTGTTGGAAATAACGAGTGGGATGAAAAAAATGTGGCTGAGCTGACCTCTCTACCTGGGAGTGGACATGGTAACATTTAGCATAGAGTAATTCCAAAATGTAGGTGTGAGGCCGAACTGATGTCCCCAAGCAATACAGTTGTAAAAGTTTTCGGCCTTGCTGCAGCGAAAGCACCAAGAGAAGATAAGACTCTTTGCCAGTATGAGCAGAAAGACAAGAAAAAAAAGAAGAAGGAAAGAATGACGAGGAGCCGATGTGAAACTCACTAGCCCACTAGCTCACCCGTTTGCTATCTGAAGTTATAGTCTGCACAAGTTGGTAAATGTGCCCTCATCCCAAACTTATTCAGTTGACAATGATGTTTTTTTTATTTCTCTTCAGATTACAAACTGAACTGCTAGATTACGGACTCGTTTCCTAGACACTTCACCAAAAGTATCGCCCCAAAACATCAGATAATGGATACGCCAGAGATTCATCCCAATTCATTTTTGCTATGACGCGATACTTGAGCGGAATTCCTATGCCTTGCGCGCTTAACGTTTTATTGGGAGGGAGACAAAGAAAGAGAAAGAGGAAGATAGAAGGTAGGGGAGGGAGGAAGAGAAAGAGAAAGACAGGGTCAAAGAGGAAGAGCGAGGTGGAAAGGGCAACCACTCACCTTTTTCTCCTACAAAAGTTGCTAGTCACCCCTTGAAAGCCTCTTCGTTGTTGCAACAACACAGACGAGTACGTTTCAACAGCAACAATCTGCAAGAATCTTGCAGAAATGCATCCGCTTCCGGCAGCGCCCTCCTCACGGTCAAGTGGTGCGTCGAAAGCTGCATTCTTTATTTCGAACAGTTCAACCAGCAAAACCAAACATATCAAGGCTTTTCATTTTGATCCCGCTAGATCAAGGTTGTCCAAGTGTGTGGGAATTCCCGAAAAGGAGAGAACTCTTTCAGCTCAGTAGTAATCCGGCAGCTATGTGCTGAGATTCCTACAGAAGTAATGTGGTCTTTTCGCTGGCCTTGCTCAGCCTCCCGCAATCCAAACATCCCGGTGAGCGCCGCCTCTTTTCTAGAGCTCTGTGGATAAATAGGCTGATCAGTGCGGTTGGCGGCTCAGCGACGACACACGACAGCACACTACCAACAGTTACTATGGAGCAGCACTATCATCGTCCCAGACCTTCTGGCATGGCCGGTAAGGCGTTATTTTCAGCATCTTACTCGTAGTTCATGGATATCCCTTATTCTTTTAATTTGGTTTATGCCTAACCTCTGACGTCATCCAATTCTACTTTGTCACACTGACATTATCCTTTCCTTGTTCGACCATTCTTACCCATTTTTTTGTTGAAATTCACAGCGATTTCTCAATAATCTACACTGGAATCGTCAAAATTTTATTTTCAATAGGTTGACTAGTGAGGATGAGTTAAATGAACTTCCGGAAGATCCTATGATATTCTCCATTTGCCTGAAGTTTATCTGCTTCCCAGTTCCCAGCCAATGCTCGACTCCACCAGGAATCCGTGCGTTCCCGTACTTTTCGAAACCGTAGCTCTTGTATCCGAACAAGCGAGCACTCGTGTACATGTCTCTGCGCATCCTCGCAGCACACTGCCTCAGATCCTCAGAACCTGAGATCCTCAGAACACCTTGCTCATCGAATAGAACTCTCACTTCACGTAAAAACGAGCCCTTCTCTGTTGAAGCATACTGTGACAGCTGTCAACGCAGAATTTGTCCACCAAGTTGCGGAAAACTGAAGCTTTGACGGTTTCATTGGGGTCATACAGAGGCAAGTTAGAATCCACAGTCGAAGAAATATGTATGCATAGCTAACACCGTGAAAAGTGCCAACATTTCCGAACTGGTGGGAGTATGTACACATTTAGGTTATAAAATTTCACATACGCTAAAGATTCAATTGCGAATAAGTCGAAAATTCGAATGTTTGAAAGACACTGGGCAAATATGGGAAAATATACAGGCAAGGAAAAAGAGTGCTGCTCGGCTATCTACGGGGAATGGCCCCAGGTTACGTCATTGTATAAAGTTTCTCCAACTATTCATTCCTCAAAATTCATGATCTGTCCTGCTTTTTTTCTGCGCTGAGGTCGAGGTCAAAGGTCGGGGTGTTTACAAATTAAGGGGTGGGTTTTGCAGATGTTCGCCTTGTAGCAGTTGGTCCTGACAAAATTGATGAGAGTGGCTTAAAGGGCAATATAAGCGCACTCACGGGTTAATGGAAAGTGATGCGGTTGTGTGCTGTCAAGTATGTTCGATATTGATTGGAAATGGCCGCGTCCCAATTCATGATCCTTCTGCCAAGAATCACTACCGGCAGAGTGGACCATAACTGTTCAGACAATTCGAAATTGAAACTCGAAAATTGCTCTCTGCAACTGCATGTACTTTTGTTTCCCCTTAAGAAAGGGATAAATAACGTCATTTGAAAAATTCTAAAAATAAAATAAACAACAATAGAACTTCATGCAAGGAAGAGCCACCCTCTTTCGTGTCCACTTACTTACTGGTCATAGCGGGAACCCCTAGAAATCCTGAGATATACAGTGGGCGTCGATGGACACGTCTGCGGCCTCGAAAAGCACGCGGCGCGACCGCGCCGCTCTAGCAGGAATCCTCTCCGGGACATCAAATTTTGGGGTTTTCTTGATACCCAGTTAGTTTTCCTATTAGTTACCATCAAATATGATGAACAACTATCAAGAAAACCCAGATTCGCCACCGCGGCGACGATTCCGTCGTGAGCGACGCGGTCGCGCCGCGTGCTTTTCGCGGCCGCAGACGGGTCACCGCCATCGACGCCCTCTGTATGTGATCAAGTCAAATGTATGGAACAAAAATTTGAATATTCAAACAATTCATTTATTCAGTTTTTTAGAGAAGATTTTAAACTCGAACAGTCCGTTCTTCAGGCTTATTTTAGAGAGGATTTACTCTAACAATTCATTCTCGAATTTTGAGAAAGAAAATAGTGTGCTTAAGTAGTTCTTTCACTCGATTTATTGAGAGCATTATTCAGAAAATATTCGAGAATGAGAAAGCCCTAGTGCTCTTCTTCTCTTTCGTGCAGCATTGCATTGGTCCCTCATGTTGGAACCTTCGGATTTTCGATTTATTCAAAATCGAATATTTTTGCTTTCGAATACCGAATATTTCAAATAAATGGAAAATTCTTGTGATGTAAGACTAGAGACCACTGTGGTGCTGCACGAAAGAGGAGAAGAGCGTTGGTGCTTTCTCATTCCTGAATATCTGGAGGTTTATATTGTTTCCTGAATTGTTATTAAAGTCACAAAATTATTGGATTTTTATTCGGTCCGAAGTATACTAATATACCCAGAAAACTGTCCTGTTTAAACTTCATGAACTCGAATTATTAAAAACTGCTGCTACTCGAAATGTCCATATTACAATTATTAAAAATTTCTAAACTTTTGATCGCTCCGAGTCTGAATATTCCCATGTACACCACATCTGTCGTAGTACATATGTATAGTGCAAAGCTTCCGATGAGTCAATAGTTCACAGGTGCAGAAGTTCGAGGTGTAAACTGAATCGCGCCACCGCCGTTGCCTTAATGTGTCGTTTTATTCTGAGCACCCCCGGTCGTCGCCGGAAAGATCTGCTATGCTTTGAGATTAAGCAGATACATATTTTCTGACTCATCAGACACAACATCTAATGCTGCATCTGAAAATGTAGCGCAGATGTATACCAGATGTGTCATTGCCCTTTCTGAAAAAGTCATTGTTAAACACAGCCGGACCTACATTTACCCAACTATCGCAGTAACAAAGAGGAGGTAAATTACTCACTTGTCATGTAAAATTTGAGAGAAAAACAAGAGAAACTAGATAAAAAAATAAAGGGTGGATTAAACTCGCTACCCTGAGGATGCTGGTGGAGTCCCTGAGAAGTATTTGTTGCACCTAGCCCAGGCATCGCTCCAGCGATTTCATTTCTGATACGTATCGATCGTATTGATTCACAGTCATCAATCTTGCACTCCCAATAAGCAACAGTCACGCGTTAGATACACGCATCTGGTATAAACTGCTCTATATTCATTGAAAAGTTTAACTAATGCTAATACTGAATTTTTGTGCATTTCACGAAACAACTTTGAATGGCTTGTCGACTTATTTTCTATCTATGCAAATCGACATACGGTGAGTATCAATGGAAATGCGCCTTTGCGGACTCAGGAAACACGCGACGTGACCGCGCCGCTCGCGCTAGAACTTTCGACGTGACAGCAGATCGTAGGGTTTTCTTGATAATCAGTTAGTTCTTTCGATGGCTAACACCACATAAGACGAAAAATTGTCAAGAAAACTGCACGATTTGCTATGATGAGTGCGATTCCTATGCGAGCGGCGCGGTCGCTCCACGTGCTTCCCGATTGCGCGAAAAACGCACTTCCGTCGACGCTCACTTCATACGAATCAATCGAATCTACATGTATCAATATCGATAAGGTTTTTACAACATGGATCATAAGTAACTCGGACCTTCGCTTTTTTTTCGTGTTTCTCCTTGAATGCAGTAGTGAAAGGACAACACTATCACCAAGAAAAAAAATTCTAGTAGAAAATAGTCAAAACCATACAATTGCTTCGAGACGAAAGAATTCCATGTTCTTGGAACAGGTATCACTACAGCTGCGGAGACAGAATCAAAACGACTTAGCTTCTTCTCTACGCTCTATCTGGAATACATTTGTATGTGCAATATTTTTTATTATAATTATAAAATATTCAAAGCACCGCAAAGGTGTGCACATTGATCGTTAGGATTTCTTATTAAAGAAACGTAATGTTTTATTGTTGAGAACGGAATGTAAAGGACTAAGGAAGATTACTGTTTCCGATGACTACTATTGGCAATCTGGGAAAAACGCATGTACCTCGTATTTATAACTTCATTTAGGAAAAATCCTGGACAAACAACAAAGCAAATTCAATGAGCAAGAAGCTGCCTATCTTCTAGAGTGGATAAAAGTAAGTTTTTTTTCATGCATTTGTGAACAATAAATTTTGGACCACTGGTTTTATGTACTAATCGAGTATTATTCGTTTCTGGTGAGAAGTTGTGTAGTTCGTCTCGCCCACAATTTAACTATTATATCAGACTTGTTTGTCTTTGCAGTACATATGTACGTATGTAGTAAGTTGTACGAAAATAGTGGACAGTGGTTTCTTCATGCTGTTGATAGGACATCATAGCACCTGGATTCCTTACCCTTTTTTCGTAGAAATAGTTTGAAACCTATAATGCTTTAGGTAACACCATTCTCCCCTCGGAAATCCGGTTCTGAGCTCCACTCGCCATGTTCTTTTTGGAAATTAAAAAAAACTACATTCCACAAAAGGTTTTTTGAGAGGGGCAAAAATCCATCCGCTAAGCTTGGAACACTAATAACAGAGTGAAGGGAAATGGGGGAAAGGGGTTGAGAGGGCAAAATTAATGATACGCAGTGTTTTGTTTTCAATCAAGAGCAGTCTATCCGAAGCCACTATCCGGAAACACATGTTTACAATCATTGGCTATTCCTCATCGAAAGCGCAGTGTACTAGTGTAGAATATCGTTTCAGCATTATTCAAGGGATTGACGACCGCGCCTTCTTCGCGTGGTCCCAATTTTTTTTCAAAGTTCTGGTTCCTCTGTACTGAAATTTTCACATAAATTTCAAAATCTTCAAAACTGAGGCATGTAAAAGGAGCCACGGTACATAGGTGAGCGGCACGGTCTACCTTCAAATGATGGTTTCCTTATTGCTGCTTGAAGAGCTTTTTATGTAGCGGGAGATGTTGAGTTCTTACATGCCCACCCCTTAATCTTGGCGCCATATGCATCAGTGAGATTACCAAGGGTAAACCAGTTAACGCAGCTCAAATTTACCCATCGTTAACAACGATATCATCACGTTCACCCTGGGTAATCTCAATGATGCATCCAGACCCTGGTGGTCACGCGATTGTCAAAAGTTGGCCTACCACTGGTAGTGATCCTGAGACGCATCTGTTTTCCTGTCCGTAAACTCCAGACAGGATATACTGCAAATTCTTTGTGCAACTAGCTATGGATTCAAAGTAGACCCCCGCTTTATTGCGCCGTGCCGATAGAGACGGAGTATTTGTGTTTCTGCTGCCATATCGCTGCAGCGTCAGGAAAAAAGAACGAGTGATGTTGGCTCTGTTCATGTTCATTCATCTAGTTCCTCTTGAAGTCGGCTACCACTGGATAGAATTAATAGCATCGTATTTGAACCAAGGGGTGGTACAAATGGAGCTACGTTGGATAAATATGTGACTCTCGAGAAATGCTTAACGATATGCTTCAGGGTCTGATCAAGGAAGATTTCGATACCGCCGGTACCAGGGACAATTTCCTGGATCAGCTCAGGGATGGTCAAAAGCTCTGCAAGTTAGTTTTGTTCATTTAACTGCAGTCAAGCATGTCTCCCAGTGAGATTGTGGAAATTTCACTAACAAGTAAAGTACCAACAAGTAAAGCTCAACCAATTAAGTTCCATCCATACTAAGGGCTGCATGTATCATTGATGTTACTCAGGGTAAATGTGTTAGCATACCCCAAATAAACAAGAAAAACAAACGCATAATAAAAGGCACACAGAAAAAATGGAACACAGAAAATCACCCCAAAATTGTCCGTTTTTATCATGGGCGTCGTGAGTCCATTTTTATCATGGGCGTCATGACGTTTACCCCGGGTAATCTCAAGGATCATCTCGGGACAGGTCGCAAAAAATAGTGAACTCTTGAGTTTAACCGCAAACACTTATTTTTATGGTCAGCATCGACCTTTCTGGCGGTTTTTCTGGAAAGAGAACAAATTTTCATGATAGTGCGTAAAAAACTGCAATTACCGCAGCGTTTCTCATTCTTGCAATGATACCGCTTTCTACATGGTCTTGAATCCAAAACATTTCTAGGAATTCTCTTAGATCCTCCTTTCTTATCCACCAAAACCAAAATAGCAAAATAAGATCAATATTTGCAGGCTGATCAACTCAATTGTCGAAGGAACAGTGAAGAAAATCATGAAGCCAATTTCGAACTTCAACTGCATGGAAAATCTCAATCAGTTCACCACGTCAGCCAGGAATCTTGGCGTCAAAGACGAGGAAGTGAGCGATCCGACTGTTGATCCACTTGCTATTTCTCGTACAAAAAATTGTGTTTGTAGACTTTCCAATCGGTCGATTTGTTTGAGGGACGCGACCTTTTCTCCGTGTGCGTCACTCTTCAAAGTCTTGCTCGCAAGGTAGGACAAGGAGTACTGTTGTAATGCAGCATTGCTTTGGTTCAGAATTGAGATTTGTGCATCGCCAGAGCGTAGGGGCTTCAGGGGTTGTTGCGTGCTGTTCTATCAACAGTGTTCCACCCTGCACCTGCAGTGAATGTACGTCTCAAGGGCTCATTGCCAGAGCAAGGGGACCACTTTTTAATCATGGCTTGGATGCATCCTTGAGATTGTCTATGATTAAACTGCTAACGAACCCTTTACCAGACACCTACCAACATGTTTACCAAAATCTGGTATCCGAACGAATATTTTCGAACGATATTCGAATAATTCGAAGTTTTTGTCGTTATTCGAGTACTACTTCTATAATCCGTGAAATGCCAAAATTCGATAATTCAAGTACATACCTTTGTTATTCGAAGTTGAAAAATCCGATTGCTCGATTTATTCGAGTTATTCGGATTTTTGACTCATCAAATATTCGAATAACACGAGATGCTGAAATATACGATTATTAGAACGTTCAAGTAATTGCTAAAATGAAAATATTTGATTGCTCGACTACTCGAATAATTCGAAAGTCGAAAAACCCGGTCATTCGAATATTCGACAAAGAAAATTCGAATCATATGTATAATGTTTATCCATACGTCTTCCTACGATCTGTGAGAACGCGTCAAAATTGGGGAAAAATTGGCCACTTTGGGAATGGCGACATGTCTTTATTTCAACTTAAAGGCTTAGTCCGAAAGAATTCCAAAAGAATTTCCAGGGGGCACCCAATCACAATGATATATGTGATTCCGCGCGAAACAGCCAAAAACCCCGTTTTCGAGCCCCAACTTCTAGAAGGAAGTGGGCGGCGCCAAATTTGGAGTGACTGCTGGGTTTTCGCACCATGCTTGGTCTTGCCTGCCACAAATGGAGCACACCTCTGAGAATTACAGGAAGTGGATGATGCTATAACTCTCGCGTTGAGTAGGAATTCCCTCAGAAGGTGCATTACATTACTCAGAAACATCGTCCTCCCGCCCTACCCTCTTCCCCACTCCCGGCTCCGCCCACAAAAAACCCAAAAGTTTGGTACCGGAAAACGGGGTTTTCGGCAGTTTTTCATGGAATCACGTAAGTCAGTGTAATCAGCAGCTCCTGTAGATTCTTTTGGTATGAAAATTTCAATAACTTTTGTAAGGTGGGACAATAAACTCCATGATAATGGAAACTGTGTTGGAAAGGACACCATGACACTCAAAGAAAAGTTGTCATACAGTAGGATAGGCGCATTCCCCTTGAAAAATGGACAAATCAACTCGTGGTAACTATAAGTCCACGTGACAACGGTGGTGACCCCACGGAGTTCCTGACAAAGAAAACCGCGCTTCTTGTAGAGAGCTCATGGACGTATCGTCAAAGTCTTCACCTTCCCACTATTCCAGAGTATAGACTCGGGTGATTTTTTGGGTAATTGCAGAATTGCAGCCAAAATGTGTGTATGTGTGTGCATCACTGCACAGAATCACAGTGTTTCTCTATCCATGAAATCCATAGGTCTCTTGGTGTCATAATGTTGTCGGATAAAAGGTAGTGATTCTTGGGGAACGCCTCATAATAAGTTTAAGGGCAGGTCAGCGCCTTCCCGAAAGCCTTGTCCATGAACCCGCGACTAGCATTTGGAAGGGTGCCAACATCGCTTTCTGGAGCTTTTAAACATGCCAAACCAAAGTCGATGCCCTCTGAATCCCTCCCTCCCCATGCCGCCCTCGGCCCCAACGTGACGGGCGGATCCTGACCAGTCCCACTGAGTTATTCCCATAAAACGTCTTCGCATGCGCGGCGCCGCTTCCATTCTTTTACTCCCTCAACTGTCCAAATTGCATTCCACGCATCTTCGTCAAAATTGCACCAGTTCCGTTCTGTTCAGGTTGAAAAGAAGTACAACATCGCTCTGCCCAAACAGGTCTCGAAGGATACCATAATGAATGCGTAGACGCCAGCATCAACCATCCAGAGAGAAAATCCATCACTTCCAGAGCCAAAATCGTTGCTTTGTAATTATTTTGTTTGTGAATTTTTTATAGTGGGGTGATAAACGCATTCCTAACGTCGTTCTCTTGCGCATTCGAACAGAAATGTAGAATATTTACATAACTGAAAATATGTATAAACATCAGTGAATGAAGACAACAACATGGCAACATAACAGCTAAGAAATAAACACTTGTAATAGGCCCGACATCTTATACTCTATTAACGTTCAGTACCAGAAAACCGTGCATATCTAGAAGATAGTAAACTTTGGCTAGTTACCAACAAACTCTCAATATTATGTTATTAACAGTATGACTAGGCTGATTGCGTTAACAAAAAAAAACTGTTTTCAAAAAATTTCCGAAAAAAAGGGGGTAAATATCACAGCAACGACTCAAAAGGGCAAGAGTGAGCAATGGGACCACCTCATCGAACTATCCGTGGATCAACAAGGATAGCCTAGATGGCACATACGACTGGATAGATAAGTGTGAGCACGTGAGAGCACTATGAGTGAAAAGCAATAATAGAGAAAAGGCTTCTGGAGGAAATGTGTTAGTGTTAGTCGATTGGGTTAGTAAATAAATTAGGGAGCTAGAGCGCCTATTTGGACCAGAAATAAAAGTTGATTAAGTGTACTGTGTTAGCTGTGTCACGGCTAGTTCGGTGAGATCTCTTCAATATATAGGGGTATTAAATGTATTGCGGGGTATCCTGGCCGGTGAGCAGTCGGAACATGCTCGTCGGCATCGTCTTCATGTGGATTTCTCCAATCGCAGTCGCCAGCATATTCACAATTCGGTCGTGAGCCACCGCCACCACTGACTGGTTGTTGATTTCGATGATTCGATGACCAACGCGAATCCCTCCTCGCTCAGCGATTCCGCCTATAATGCAAATTTGATGAGTTGAATCGTCGAGCTCGATAAAGAATTCCATTTAGTAGTACTTAAGAAAGACGTCGTGCTCAATCATTCGACCTATTCCTAATCATCTAGGCAGAGGAAAGTGAATAAGCGAAGTTTAAGCTAAATAAGGCTAATTTAATAATTTTGGTTGCGAATTAAAGATCAAAACAGGAGAATATCCAGAAAGCCGAAACTTTTCGAGAAACGGATGCCCGTATGATGCTTAAACAGCGTTCCAAACCAACGAAAACAAGAAAAAAACTCTAGTAAAAAATTAGAAGAGAGCTGTTTAATGCGAAGACAAATGAAGCACTACATGCACGGAGATGAAGAGAATGATCTAAGTGAAATTGTAGAAGACATCCACGGAAAGACCCTTCAACTTTCGAATAATTTACAGCTATGACATTTGTCTAACGCAAAGAAGTGCTATTGGTTCTTAAAGAGTAGAATGGGTACAGAGAAGACTAAAATTACAGTTACAACACAAGTATTACCCATGAAGAAACTTGTTTTACCCTAATGTGAACCTCAGCATGAAGGCTACCTGGCGTTTTACCTAAACAGCGCACCGGTGCACAAGCCATGCTGTGTTCATACTGGGGCAAGAACAAATTTTAAGAGTCGCTTGTTTCATCAAGCGGCCAAGATCTCAATAGACTACTAGGTTCTGGCGTATCCTACAGGCTCGCTGAAAACCGCTTCTGGATTTGGATTAGTTAGGAAAGCACTTCAAAAAATGGGGTATAAACCACGTGCGCGCATCGATCGCCTACGCGTCTTAGAGTCTAATCGTAGCCGAAGGAGAATATATGGCGATCTAGTGTCGCTTCTTGTTCAATGTGTAACAATAAACATAAATCTTATGACGAAAATTCTTCCTCAGGGTGCTTATTTATTTTTTGTGCCAATAAAAAACTTTTTAAATAACATTATGCCAATGTGTTGTGTATCCGCTATGTGTTCAGCTCATTCCCGAACGAGTAGTAAGTAGGAGAACCATAGACCGGAATTAGGAAAAGAACCAACGCTAGCAGTGACAGAAAGACCGCTCAAATGGAAAGGATAGAAAAAAGAGTCTGAAAAAAGTAATGATGGAGAATGGGCCAATTAATTTCAAGTGCAGTACACCAGGGGCCGCATGCATCATTGAGATTACCCAGCGCACCAGAAAGAGACAATCTTTCGACGAAGAATAGCTGGTTGTGGGCGTTAAAAGTGCGAATGCGAGTACTCGACCTACTCCCACAGAACTACCCTCAATTTGAAAAATCTCAGGTGTTCAAGGACCGCATGCATCATTGAGATTACCCAGGGCAAACGTGTTAACACTACATAAATCTAATACAGTTAACATGGAGGCCAAAGCGTTTACCCTGGGTAATATCAATGATGCAGGGTAGGGAGCGTTATACCTGAAGAAGGCGATCCCTGCAAGCTCTGCGATTAGTCAATTCGCCCAAATGACCAATCACACGTCTAGATGGCACCGCCTGTTCCAGGTATAACGCCCCACACCCTGCATCCAGGGTTAGTTGCAGAACTAGTGAATCACCGCATTCCTTATCATGTCGGATGTAAGTCAAACCTGTGGTGACCCAGCAGCACTCACTCCTACCATCTTTATGGAACCGACAATACGTGTCCGCTCATTTTCCACACTAATTACTGAATGTGGTGAAACCTACCTCGTAACAACGAACATATCACTCCATTTTGCACAGAAAACCCTAGCTGGTATTTCGTGTCCGGTCGTCGTATCCTCACTTCAACAACTGGTGGCGTTGAAACCACTGTCAAACGTACAGCAGTAGCAGTCCTGCAATAGAAAGTTGTATTCAAACCATATATTAAAGAACAAAAGCGTCTGAAAATCCAATTCAAAATCTCACTTCACATTCTTGATATTCGCTTGAGCAGCTGACAACGGAAGTCCAACGAGGGAAATTCCGTTGATATTTATAATTTGGTCACCAATGTTGAGAAGATTGGAGCGAGCAGCCGGTCCAGAAGGGTTCATATGTGCCAGCACAACTGTCGGCAGCATAGATCCCCAACCAGATTCCACCTTGAAGTAGGATCGTCACTTCTTTACGGTATAAAGAACGCTATAATTAAACGAAATCACAACTCACCACTACAATTCCCAAAGGCTCCCCGCTCTTCTTTGGTACAACGACATCTTTTTGCGTTTCTTTTCGAGCGAACATCTCCAACTCATCGCCCAGCAACTCTTGAGAGTTCAATACCTCCTTAACATCAGAAAAACGTTCTTGGCATAAAAAACAACGAATATTCTTAGAAAACGCCTGTGAAACATCACTAAACGACCTAGTTTTTACAGTTAACTAAGGAGATGCAGCAGAAGAAAATATGGCTAGCCGCACAAGGAAACAAAGAATATGTATAAGTTTATACAGGGGGGGTAACACGATTACCTGCTGTAGTGGTTCCAGTCGGCTCAGCACTGGTTGTTTGAGTAGATGTTGGAGTCTGTTCTGTGGAGATAGGAACTAGAGTGGGTTTCGGTGGTTGGGTTGGCGGCGGCCTTAATTAAACTCTCCTACTATAGAATAGATTTATCCTGAAGCCTGTTGGTANGGGGGGGGGGGGGGGAGCATAAGTTATCGTACATCGGCTACTGGCTTATTACTGTGCGGTAGTGCAATGTTTTTCGACAAGCTAGGTCTCGATTGATAGCGCTGGATTTCCTCTATTTTCTGGTTACAAACATTCCCTGGATACTGGGGATATGGCGCAGAAATTTTAGCGGAAACTTTAAGCTCAGATTTCTGGTGCCGTTTCTGGTGCACTGGTTCAGACCACGATTCCTGAGCAAAACAGCTACAAAAAGTTTTTGACAACGGACTTAAGCGGGATAAAAAGTAGTCTCGTACTCTTGAAGCCTATTTTGAGATGTATGTGCAAAATCCACTGCAGATCGGTGTAGATAAGAGCACAGAACGAGGCTGTTCCAAGAATTGCTTGGATGAGAAAAACAAGCCTTAGGTTTCGAGGAGCATAACTGGCCTGGATCTAGGCCTGTTGATGGGGCTGCACAGCCATTCTGCAGCATTTTTACTCTAGTTTTCAAATCACTTAAACAACCTAGCTGATGTCTTGTCTTTTACTGGAAAAATTCCTAGAACGCAAATTTGGTGCAAATTGGCCATTACCGGTAGCATGGAGTACCCGTGGTTTTTCGCCCGCATATTTCCTAGACTCCAATTTCTTGAAAAACCCCGGATATGGCTGGAAAGAGCACTTTTTGCTCTTCAAAATGCGTATGAACTGTTAAATCCATTTCGAAGATTTTGTGGATTTTTTAGAGAAAATTGTCACAACAATCCACTTTTCTCGAAAATTTGTTTCGAGGCCAACTGCTCGATAGCGAATCCTTTCCGAAAAAGCGGATCTTAACTAGAAGATACTTTGAACCTTCCTCTTTTCGGGAGAGAAAAAAGCGGAACAATCGGAACAATGCATGGGTTCCTGGCGAAGAAATAAAAGATCAAACGTTGTACAATAACTTATAGCCTCCCCTGTAGTAATAGGTGAAGTTGAATTTTTATAATATAATAATAAGTTGATCTACTAATATAAGTTGAGCTGAATTTTTCTGCTTAAATTGTGTGCATGCCAATGATACCAAGTATAAAATCTCAGCAATGAGCTTCTATCTCTAAAATGACGGCTCAAATTACGCTGCTAACGAAACAGACACAGCATTTTCACTTCCCCCTGTCCTCTTGTTGCCTTTACTCATTACAGGCTCTTTGGCGTGCCATTAACTTAATGTTGAGTTATATACGGCGAGTCTAAAACCGATGACATTTATTAGGAAGTGAACCTCTACTTAAAAGAGTTATATTATATAATAGTAATGTCGCAGCTTTGCTCACAGATAATTCAATTATTTCAAACAAAAAGTAAAATACTCAGAGTTTTTTAAAGTAAATATGTTGCTTTTTACGTAGCCGTAACGGATAAACCATTGGTACGGTAAGCCTTTTCTATTACGACAAACCACACCTGATAATCAATCTGCCTGAGGTACGACGGATCGTCAATGCCATTTGCACGTAAGAATTCCACGTAAGCAACCTACAAAGGAGCGTCAGTGCGAATAAGAATAACAGAAAAAAGAGCGACGGAGAAGCAACCAACCTGGAAGGCTTGTCCAATCGACTGGGCAATGAATGACGCCTCGTCAGACTCGAAGACGTGGCAAATAACCTTTGGAGTCTTCCGGATCCCATCAACTCTACAAGACAGGGTTATCAGTCACAAATGATAAATATGCGCCCCACGGCATTACCGACTGCACAGCTCGAAGACGAATAATACTGGAAAATCGCTTTTTCAGCGTCATAAATGACGAGGTGCATGCGTGGAGAGCGCCTAGTGAAGGGAATGCAGCGCGTACATAACATCAGATTATAGGAGGACTTGGAGGGAAAAGTATCTTCAGATGTTCAGTATGGGGAGTCAAATAATAGTCAATTCCTCCCACATGTGGAAAAATTCTTTCAATGTGTATAATGTCTTGCTATGACGATATCATTAATCTCACGAAAGCAGTATGTGCATGTAATGAAAAGGAGGGCAGCTGAGCGAGCAAATGGAGGGTTCGATCGTAACTGGCATTTTTCTGCTGGATTCAAGAAAGACTAAGGCAACGAATGCATATAGGATAATAACAGACAGTATGATACACTGTATTAGACAGTACAGTTGGAATAAACTTCCTAATAAATACATCTGAATAAGATCTTTAGATTTCGACTGTGTCAGAAATTCTAATTTTCGAACAAAATGGAGCAATACAGTTCTGAAAAACAGATGAGAAGAGCTAGAGGGTTTTCCTTGCTTCAAATACTTGAATTTTCGGAGCAAATTTCTAGTCTATTACCTAAACCAGTTAGATTTCTCAACATTACTCGGTTTCAATTATACGGCAATAAATAAAATTGTCTGACAGACCGAGCGCACAGGGACTGAAAAAGGATCCCTAGAGTGTGGAAAAGTGGAGCAAGATTGAGAGGAAACCCAGGTGGTTGTGATGAGGACTTCAGACGACAGGATTGGGTCTTTTACTACTCAAAAATCAGCACTGCTTGAGCTCTTTCCGCAGTTTCTATGCGTCTATGCCATCTCCCCCCCCCCCTCCCTCTCCCCGCCTCCTACCCTAAGAAAAGAAAGAAAGAAAACTAACTGGTTGCAATGCTCATCACTGCTGCTGGCGGACATCCTCCTCGCCATCAGCACGACCAAGTCGCCGATGTCGGCAATGTACGAGATTGTCCGTAGAGCGTGATCCATCAAAATATCCTGAAGAATGATACGTAGAAGGTCTACTGACGTTCAGTTGCAGCAGGCGCACTAACGCTCGTGGAACTGAGGCGAACGCGAGGGTATGGTGGGTGCAAACATAGGACAGACATAACTGATAAGAACACCAACTCAAGGAATGGGACACCAAGCAACACTGGATATACTCACCTGCCGAACATCTGTATCAGAAATTCGCTGAAATATCGAGTTGCTAAGCATAAGACAACAGAGGTACATGAAATCTAGGAGAAGGAAGCTGACAACATTTATGAACTGGTAGAAGGAGACTATGGAAGAAGTCGAAGGATATGGATGGGAAATGTTACCTGCAGATCCGTGTTGAGAACCATGATTTTCTCCGTCGAAATAAACAAATCAATCTCGGTGCTCGGCTGGATCTCTCCTTCCGGTGCCTAAATACAAGATTTATCTTAGCCATCTTATCTCAGTCACTTTTTCCCCCACGCAAAGAGTGGGATGGCATACAAAGAAGAGAGGAAGGCGTTATTTACAACGCCGTTTTATTGTTCCCCAAGTTTTTTTTTTTGCATTTTACAAAGCGCCAGGAACATAATCGCTGATATAATTGCCGAGGATTTGCGGAGCAATCACCTACTTTTATGCACATTCAGCAGGCCAGTTTCGTTTTTAAATGAGTAATATTCAAAATTCTATGGAAAGGCTCCAGCGAAAATGTCACTACGACAAAGTTCTAATGAAAATTGGACAAAACCATCATTTTTGCCACATACTGCCTACTACTAAATATTCAGGAGTTGAAAACCAACCAATTTAAGGATTTCCTAAAAGAAACAGGCCGATCCTCACAATCTCGACTCATACCCTACTTGTCTCTACTTGTCAGAAGTGTTACCCATTATAAATACTGGTAAATACTGGATGGTAAATGAGGTGTTCAAGCTAGCATCAGACAGCTACTACTACGTTCAAATATTCACACTCTCCAAAGTTAAAGGAGTTTATGAAACTGCACATGATCTAAAGTAGCCGTAATCAAAAAGAGATTATCTCATTGAACGAGTGAAAATTTCGGAAACTGTTCCCTTCCATTCCTATTTCCTTGTTTCCCATGCAACTTTCATAATAATTTAATCTCAATCCCAATATTTTCGAAAGAAACTACGTATCAGTGCGATGCTGCTCGTTACGCAGCTCTCAGTAACCTTTTTTTGAGAGTCGTGTTTTTTCTCTTTACCGATCTTTGATAGACCCCCACTCCAACCTATCTATGGCGAAGGTGAGTTGAAATTACGTGGTGGAGAATGTTGACTCTTGGCCAAACAAAGATTTCGATCTCCTTTACGGAAATTGCCAAGGGGCGGACTCGTCACTAGATGAACTATTTGGGAGCTGGGCTTCTCAACAATTTCCTGTTGAACTGAAGGAACACGAAGCCAAGACTTGGGCAACTGTTTGTGGTGTCGACCTCCTATAAAACTTTCGCGAGAAAAGAAACGCTGTGTTGGTCGGACTATATGAACTTGAAGCTTGACTCCAGACGTTTTCTTACAAAATAAGCATAAGTTGGTTATGCAGAAAGAATAACTTTCGATGCTGGAAAAGTGTGCATAAAAGTCATGGGACACATATCAAAACATCACTGCTCATCACAAAAATCTTTTACTATTGTTCGAATTAAAAAAGCTCGTAAGCTTCGCTCAACAGGATTGATTCTAAAGCTGCTATTTAAAAGTTCCACCACTGCTGGACAGAACTCTCTTCTGCATCTGAAATTTATTTACAGCAACAGAGCATAATCATTTCAGATTCTATGGCACCGAGATCGCAGCTGCAATAGAGCGAGGACTACAAATACCGATATTTGACGAATGTAATAATGACGGAAAAGCTGAATGGGCATGATTAAGGCCCCAGGTCCAGATAGTTGGTCATTAGCCTTTAGATACTGCAAAAAAAATTTCGGAAAAATGCTAACTTTATATGTAGAGGTCGAGAAGGAGAATTAACTTCAGCTGGCAAAACATGACTGCAACAACACGACACAGCTTAAGTCTTGGTCGTGACTCCCGAAAACTCCGCGCCTCTACTGCGTTTAGAAAAACGTTGTTCGCGCTCGAAATCGTTTAGGACAATGCGTGCAGCGGAGATTTGCAGTAATGTTTGCAAGCACCCATACGAAATTTCTAACTAACATTAATGCAAAGGGCCAACTACAGAATTGTTAAAGGCAGCACCCGCGGAAATCCTCGACTCGGAGCTGATGTGCGTTTGGTGAAGTACAGACTCAGCACATCATAAGTGTGAAATGAACACAAACAATAATGGCTTACCTGCAGAGAAAATCGAACTGACGTCGTGAACCCGCCTGGCCGTGTTCACGCCTGTACGAGTTTTCCCTGGCTCGAAGCGCCACCTAGAGCTATTGCGGCGCATGGCGTAGAGCAGTATATGTAGTGTAGTGTATGAAATACACACCATCCACAGGATTTCGTGGCGTTACGCGCGTATACCCTTAGCGGAAAACTCGTCCGCGCTGTGAACGCATGGAAAACGGCGCCTTCATCCCTCGTCTTACGGCGTGTTTCACGCTGTTTCATCATTGCCTATGAGTTCATCGTCTCTGATAACCTCAAAATTTGGCGAAATCCCAAACATGAAAATTTCCGCGGGTGCTGCCTTTAATCAGGGTATAGCCAGAAGCCAGGTAGAAGGAAAACTTGCAAAGTGCTCGGTCGGCTCCATTCAGCTTAAACAACTCTTTGAAAAAAGTTCAGGCACTGCTAATCGGCAAAGTTATTCCCAGTTGCGAACAAAAAAAAACCTTTTGCTGCTTCGGAGTAATCTACCACATGGCGATTTGCATGTAGCATTGAAAAACCTCATTCTGGAGCAAACTTTTTATTGACTACATTATACGAAGGCTTGTTCGCAGCAGAAAATTTCTTCCGCAAGCCTGACCACGAATTTAAGGGGATTCATAGTCAGGCCTGCGGAAGAAGAAAGCATAGGGCACACCCCTTTGGATGCCTTCACACGAATAAAGAAGCTATGGTACGAATTGAAAGTATCTGACAAAACGTGTTACATGCACTAGGATATTGCTGCAATATTCACAATTGTCAAGTACAATGAAGTAATGCAGGAAAAGTTACAGCATCTTTTTCCTATTCAAAATTTAAGCGTGTAAGTTTCCGTGAAATCAGAGTTCTGTATTATGCTTCAATGAGTACTACCTCTCCTTGACACAGGAGGGTCGATTAATATCAAAAATGGAAGCGGATAAAAGCATAACCTCTATGGCATGGAAAGAGGGTGCTGGCACTCACAAGATTCCAGAGAATAAAGGATCCTATAGTCAATAGTTCTAGTTCTACAGCTTTCTGACTATGGACGCAACTACAGACGTAGTACGAGCATTGTCTCCAGTNTTTAATCGTATTCTCGTATTATCTTGCTGGAAGTGAGCCAACGTGGCAGTGCCTATATCCCTTGTACATAGTTCGGCATTTGGAACGGGTCCAATTCGCAAGGCTGCTGACATTGACAGTATACTTTTTTTTTGCAATAATGTATCCAGTGGGTTTTCAAAGAAGTAGCAGTTGAACGTGCTTGAAATTAAGGACGATTTTTAGCCGTAGCTGAAATGGAATGGAAAGAAAAAATCGATACAAGCAGGACTTTGGGCAGACTTTATAAAAGTTTTGGATAGAAAGTACCAGAACAACCTGAAAAGTTTAAGGATTCACAAAAGTAAATGGCGGGAAAGTTTGGTGATGACTTAGAACTACGACTTATGTAGTTCTAAGTCATCACCAAACTGACTTATGTATGATTTGCTTGGTTCGCTATAATATAAAAAAAACCCCCACTCCTAACCTTTCTTTCTTTTTTTGCAGAATTATGAAAAATTTTTCGCTTCTGAGGGAAAGAATTAAAAATTTCCTGATCAGACGAGGGGACAGAACACCACTTTTCTTTTGTTTTTATTTTATCGTTTTTTTTTTAATTTTATGGTTTGTTTTTATCTCTTATCAGGACATTCTGACCCATCTTACACCATTTTGAAGGTTCTACCGTTCACTAAGCTTCGTGACTAGTACTGCTCAGTCGATGGAGGACCTTGAGTGCATAAATTGAACCAATAAATAACCAAGTAAATAAAGGAACAGTAAGAGGTCTAAGTAAGTATAATATTTCACTACTTGCCAAAGCTGAGAAATTCCATGGGAACCCCTTCACCCTCTAAAAATTCCCGGAAACTGTGAATGTAACTCAATAGCTTGAAAGTCCGTGATGCAACAGATGTTGCTCGTAAATTGCAGCAGAGACTGAATGGATTGAAGGGACATAAATCAAAAGTCTAACGCAACATTCTGTTTTGTAGGAGTCTCGTAACCGGGAAATTTGATTTTTCTATGATGGATTACCCCCCCACCCACTTTCTGCGTTCGTCACTGTTTCCTAGGTATTGTTAGGCTCCAACAAATGTTACATTATAGTTACCTTCACTCTGGCAACAGCTTCCTGAGCTTGGGCCATCCTAGCCGCCTTGCTGCCTCTGCTCTCGCACATCATCTGCGTTGAACCAAGGTATCGAGCACGAAACAGCACTCCCTCGATCAGAACTGCAGGTTCATGTACCATAGCTAAAAGGAAAACAAATCACTAACGATGAACCACACAGTCGCGACTAAGCAGACAACGTATGAAACTAAAGCGAAAAGTCTGCTTAGACACTATCCACGGGGAAACTTGTAAAATGGCCAGCAAATAAAAAAAGCTATAGGACCACTTTGAAATGAGCAACCAAAAAGAAAGAATGGATTAACCACGAGCAAAGCGATTTCTCTTTTTGGACGGCTCGCTGCTCCTCTCGCTACTGGAAATGACTGGAACCCACCAAAGGGAAGATGCAAAGAACTCGAATAACCATGCAAGCCCAAGGATCACAAAACCACAAGCCGCAAATCGAGCCAAGTATGCAGGCATGATGACGGAAAGTAGCAGACTTGACTTCGGGAGCAAGCACATTACTCACCTATTTCATCTATTCGTGGCTCGAAAGTGACACAGTGCAGCGCATGGTGGAAAAAAGAATGAAAAGCTTTTTTTGTGATGAAAATTTGCACACCAAACATTTTAGCTAGTAGCCTTGCCCTGTTTCAGCTAAATTATGCAGCACACACCAGAACTTCGATCGCGCCACTCTCTCAGACTCAGCTCTGCGTCATCGCTTGCTTTGGACTAACAATGTGAATGCATACTTTCTTTGCTGTTCTTCTTCTTTCCATGCCCAGCTGTGGACGGCGGCGACTGCGACGAGTCGTTGGTCCCTCCGAGAAGAAGACGATCTGTTTCCATCTCGTCCTCATCGGCTGCCACTTCAGCTGTCGCCGACGAGGCTGCAGCTGCTGCATTTGCATCTCCGTTCCACTCGTGAGCGCGTTCCTGAAACTGAGATGTGATTCCTCGCATGGACAGCAGAAAATCGCGAGATATATGTACTCCTTGGGAAGAGTGAAATAAAACAGGAGTCGAATAGGAGTACTCAAATTGTTGTTCCCCTAAGTCACTCGCTTCTTTAAAAGATATCCATGAGCAGTTTTAAATACTGATTTTTGCTCCTCCAACAAATCGCTACTTCAACAACATTGCGTATTGAACGTGTTCCAAGTCACAAGGTCGAAGGGATAGGTACCGCTAGATTGGCTCACGTTCCGCATGACAAAGTACAGTGGCGGCCACATATCTAGCACACCCACGATTTTGGCCAACAGAATTTTTTGCATTTCTCAGCCTTATAATGAGCAACCAAAACCAGGTTCGAGTATGTGTTGAGGAACTATGGGGGTTTCCTTCGGTTTTCCAAAATTTTGTGTAGAATTTTTGTACATTGCTATGGAAGGAGAAGGAAAGGTGATTCAGATTGAGCATGCTTCCCTTTAACATTTCCCTATGAACGCTTCTAGCGGACTCTACGCTCCGGCTGGAATCAGAGACAGAAACGAACCGTCAATTTCGTTAAAAATTTCATATTAATGAATCGTACTAGTTAAGCAAGTTTCGGAATTTTCCTCTGAGTATCTGATTGCCTGTTAGCAACACAAATCGGAGAAATATCCGCGGCTGGAAATGCATGGTTTATCCTTGAAATCACCGTGAATCCTTTTTTCACCATTTTTTTTACTCCTGTTCACAATTTTCGCTCTCCCCTTAGGTGAGAAATCCCTCAACGAAACTACTATAGCAAAACACGCATTTTTATCTAGAATAAAATTACATTTTACCCAGATTCAGTAAAGTGATCTAGGAGAGAAACAGAAATATTTCCAAAAGCACTGCATTTTGAGCTCTAAACGCGTAGAATGAGTGCAATTCTATCCAGAAGCATTTCCCGGAGCAACAAAGCTGAGGCAAGAAGGAGATTTTACATATTTTACATTCCAATCCTGAGATACAGATTTTATATTTTCATCAGTTGATCGCCTAAAATCGGCAGCGTGCTAAATATGTGGCCGCCACTGTATATAATGAAAAGTATAAGTATAAGTAGCGGCTGGTTGTGCGCCTACCCTCAACACGCTGAATCAGCATGATTTTTCAAATAGGAAAACAACTTTTGCGTCCTGCAGCTCCCAGCATTATGTAAGTCCACTATACAAAGAACAATCATGCTAACCACAATTAGTTTGCTTGGTTATCGTTTCATGAATCAGGACCCTTCTAAATCAAGAGGAGAGTGCTTGTGATTTTTCCTCCTACTGAACACCAGTTCAGGAATACAGTCCATTCAAGCATAAATAGCTCCCCACACATCTTAAATTATCCTCATTCAAGCTTCTTCGGTTAACCTTAACCCACTTTCCCAGAACTCGCCCATTTCATTCCACATGAAAGCTCAAATTAAGGCAGTTTTATTGCGAATTCGGCATTAAAACGGCTGGACCAAGATTAATCCACCAATGTACTCGTGAAACGAGTGCATTAGAAAACGTACCATGAACAGGAATTAAGAAGGAATATTAGCGCGGCCCGAATATTTCCGGAAAAATGCCTATCCTCGGGAGAGGCGGAAGGAATATGCATGAGTCTCATGAAAGGTCATTACATTACCTCACGTCTGCACAAACAGGAGAAGCCTTTAATATTTAACAAGCATTGGTCTCTCTCAACGAGGAACATCTTCGTTTTCTACGGAGAGTGTACTCACTCTTAAGTACTTGTAGCATTCGAAAGGGTGCAGTTCTCACAAGGTCGTGTTTTAACTAGTAGAACAAAATGATGCCACATCATGTAACATGGCACTGGATTCGTTGCCGAATACAAGAAGCCCGAACAGTTCACAAAATAATGCAGGATGAATTTGGGAAAAAAACTGGAGAATTCCACAGTAATTCCACAAGCAGCAAGAACTGCTAGTAGAACCCCGAAATTAAAAGCTACATCGTGAAGTGATAAAAAGTATTCATTTGGGTCACTGTGCCTACCACACTTACCATGCCAAAAGCATTGAGTATGGTATCGTAACAATACAAAAGAGGTACATACTTTAGAATAATAAAAAGCAGGTGTCATACTCTGAACTCTGCAACTTTGATGCAAAAAGGTACCCTTCTCAACTTCTCAGAATCCACAGTAAGAAGAGATAGATAAAGGAGAAAGAAGAATTTTATTATAATTATTATTATTAATAGCATAATAAAAAAACATAAGCAATTGATAGACGACACAGATCGCGAAAACCGCACATCGCCAAGAAAAATCAACTTATTCCCTCATGTTCCACTGAGATAATGCTTATCTTACAGGAAAAGCATTAAACCGTTTTCAAATTTAGCTTGCAGTAGTACCGCAATAAGGTATGACTTTTCTTTAATTCCCTCGCCTGCATTCATTACTAGAATAAATAAGGATAAATAAGTTGAAGCCCGTGTTAACGCCGGGTAAGTATGCGTGGTGTTCACACGTCTACCCTGGGTAATCTTAATGATGTATGAGGCCTCTTACAATATTGTGGGAACGATGTTTTAATGTAGGCTTCATCCTCCACACTTCAACGAATTATTAGGTTGAGGAATTATAAATGTCTGCTGTCTTCGTGATCATATTTCTCGACCGCATTAAAACTTTTGAAGGTGAGTGTGTGTTCATTTTAAAGAGCAATCCATTCCGCATCTAATGATTTAGGAATGGCTTGGATTCCCTCAACTCCCGAATTTTAAATAAGTTTAGAAGCTGACAGATCTAAAAAGTGGAAATTTCTTCTGCCTGTTGTACAAACATAGAGAAAGGACATCACCGGTAGAACTGCACCAAACTTCATGTAGTGCGGCAAGAGGAAGTTTGCTTTGCCCACCGGCCACATCCGTGCAAAAATCTACTCCTTGAAAATACCCTCAAACTTGGGTAACTGAACCGAAATACATGGTGCCAATCAGTTTTTTCGACTGCATCCATCTGCACATTTGGATTTCGGTCTCGTTCGAATACCGCCTCATAGTCAAGGTTTGACACTACCAAAATTTTGCTTGCATCCGTGGACCAATCGTTCCTTGGAGG
Source organism: Ancylostoma ceylanicum (assembly GCA_000688135.1). Lineage (NCBI taxonomy): Eukaryota > Metazoa > Nematoda > Chromadorea > Rhabditida > Ancylostomatidae > Ancylostoma > Ancylostoma ceylanicum. The sequence continues at coordinate 275,483 of JARK01001507.1, read as the reverse complement.
AGAAAATCTTCAAGAAGTTTGATGGAACCAGAATTTGGATGGGTCAACATTTTGACCCATAGCAAACCGAACTCTTTAACTAGAGATTTGGGTTCTTGTGTGGAGGAACGAGAAGAGTCACTGATTAAGGAAAGAAGTATCTCGTATATTGGGCTATTCAATATTTGTCCTAATAAAAATTTTTATTTGCTCCTCAAACAGACATTTATAATTCCTCAACCTAATAGATTTATCCAACCCTCGACACTCACAAATTGAGAATTTAACCAAGAATACCTGCTCTTTTTGTTCCCGTTGCATTCGCTTCAGATAGGAATCACGAAGAACCCAGACTGGCTCTTCCGAAGACCCGTTCTCCTTATTTTCGTCTGGCCACTCGCTTGGACCAGATTGCGCTGACTGAAAGGGTGAACTCTTCGAGGATGTTAACGCCACTGGTGGCAATTAGCAAATGGCTTAAAACCAAGAAATTCACTTTTTCCTCTCCAACCTGACTTGTCCTGCGATGCACCGGCCTTGCTGGCGGAGGAGGTGGCGCGATAGTTCCTCCAGACGAGGATGAAACGGTAGGTGCCGAAGCGGAAGCGGGTCCTGCCGATCCGCTTGTCTCAGCTACTGCTTCATGTGCAGATGGCGCAGGCTCAGATTGAACAGGATGTTGTTTCTGTTGCAAAAATGCCGCAGCCAATTGCTAAATCAGATAAAACTCCGTGAAGGCCCTGCAAATCAAATCCCGAACTGTCCTACCTCCTGAGTAATGTTATGTCCTCCGTTATGAAACTGTGTAGGGAACGTCATTTGTGGATGTGCGAATGGAGTAATGAAAGGTTGACCAGGAGCAAACGGTTGACCCATGGCAAAAGGCTGCGTCATGGTACCGACAACGGGCTGGTTAGGCAATGGAGCCGCCATTCCATGCGAAAGCGCTGCCATCTGCAATAAACAGAGGCTCTTTTTAATGATTTAGCAGCAAAAGCCAATTCGATGGAAAGCACTTACTTGCTGAGGCACAAATGGAACCTGATTCATTCCCGCATGCTGGATTTGCGGTTGTGGTGGAATCGAGGCCATTCCCGGTTCCGGAAGATTAAATGACGATCGCAGCTGATTCAGAGTCTCTTTCGGTGTTGTTTTAGTCTCCGCAGCGGCCGGAGTGTAGGAAAGGGCACTCTAAACAACTCTATATGCAGTCAGCAGCGCAAAGTTGAAGGCAGCACTCAGGCTTCATCTCGAGGCTGCGCATATTTTTGTGCTGATCATGGAAAAAGCACTATTCCTTGAAATTTTGAGTGCTGCCTTAGGATCTAGGACGACCAAACTAATTTACCACAAACTTCCTAAGCATAAGAAGGTTATCGAATAAAAATGCTACGAACGAAGCATGTTGTCATGTGCAGATGCGACCTACGGAGAGTTTGGAATGCACTTGCCTACTAGCGAATTCCAAGATAAATTAGGTTGGCCGTCTGAGGTTGGAAAACAACGGTCCCTACGGTTTAGCCAAACACTCACCACGCCAAATTGTACACTAGGATGAGAAAACTAGAAAATCAACGGAAAAGAGTAACAAGTATACGACACGACACAACAGTGAGCACAGGATTTGCCTATGCTGGGGAAAGGTCCCGGGTACCAGCACCTGTCCGAAACATGGCTAAGAACACTGCGGGAGAAATCTGCTCTGGCGTCATACAGCAGCATGGAACTTCACAGCAATACAAATTTGACGACTGGAAAAGGAAACTTCCAAAATCGGTTGACAGTTTGCAGTAGGTGAAGAGGCTGTTGCCTCTTGAGAGTTGCCGGCACAACACCACAACACAGCATGCGCACGAAAACCTCCACTGGCACTTCACGATGACCAAGAAGACAGCCAGTGACAGACCTGCTGTTCGGCGGAGACAGACGGGAAGTTTGGCGTGAACGTTGCCTGCTCATTTAACGCCGATAGTGAAGCGGCCGAAGTTAGATTGGTGGCGACGGCCGACGAGCCGAACAGTTCCGCCAATTCATGGTCGTCTATCTGAATCCAGCGACAATGCTTACTAGAACTTGGAGCTACGAGATTTTATTTAATTCGCAAATCACAAGAAGAATTTTGCTTCATTGCCAGACCCTTAGAGAATCTTATGTAAGTAATCCAGCTTTCTATTACTATTACACTTTAATACACACTAAAAACAAATTTGTTGTAGTAATTAATTTTTTTACAGCAATATCCCTCTATTGAGTAGAGGTAGCGCTGAGGATGGATCTAGTCGCAGTGACTTTCAATGCGAAGTGAAAGGAATGCTCTAGATTTAGATCTATGATGCGATCACCTAAAATATGGAGCAATGATGTGCATCCGAATAAAACTGACAAGGGAAGGATACTAAGTCAGTATGGTCTTTCGTAGCGAGATGTACACTGCCTAACGCAGCTCGCGACGCTGATTTCAAATCTGTTTTCATCTGCTCTTAAATTTGTCTCTGTAAGGAGTTATACCCGTTTTTTCATGTCAGAAACGCTCACGTAAGACGCACGAAGTCGTTGTGCCACGTGCGTCTTGGCGCAATGATACATTTCTCGCTCTTCAGGATCAACTAATGAAGTCGGCATGCTGATTCTGAGGAGTGAGAAACTCACCATTGCGCAACGACTCACCTGGCATCGACCTTGTGCGCCCTACGTGAGCGTTCTCGACATGGAAAAACGGGCATAACTCCTCTTAGAAACAAATTTAGGAGCAGATGAAAACAGATTTGAAATCAGCGTCGCGAATTGCATTAGGCAATATACACCACGCTACGAAAGGCCATACTGACCTAGTATCCTTCCTTTGTGAGAAAAAAGAGGAAAATTGGGAGATAAGACATGTCACTCAGAAATGGGACACTTCGGTAGGAACTCATTGAGAAGAGCTGGACACCAGGTTCATGATAATTTTTCGAACGACTCGTTTCAGATAACAATTTAAGCAACAATCTCTATTTAAGCACAGAAAAATTAAAACTAAACTTGAGAGGAACGTAAGCTCAAAGGAGAGAAGACGATCGTGAGAGTAATCAATTCAAAAACCATGTCTTCAGAATTATGCTCGTTTCTTTTTCGTCTGTAAAACTGCCGTCGCCGGGAATTTGCAGTGAGTGCTACATCCATTCAGTTAACACCAATGTATCAACTCGAATGGAAACAACGAATGCTCATGTGTGTGTAATTGCTCACGGCCGAAGGCATGGAGTTGCAGACGGAGCCATTCATGGAGAAACTCCCTATTTCGCTGCATGTTTCTCAGTGCAAGTTTTAGGAGGTACTGCTGCATAATTTCTGTGGTTGTTCTCTATGCTCATGTTTTCATTCGTGCACTTTCAGATTTACTTGTTTCGTCATAGCTAAACTTCTGCACATACAGTTTTTATAATGAGGAAATATGAGTGTCCGCTTTCTTCATACTCCTCAATTGTCAGTGTTCAAATTTACACGGTGTACGTGCATAAATCTAACAGGTTTACGGCGTTTCTACTAACATAATTCTTGATTCATTCTTTCATGAATAAATAAATAAACAAATGAATAAAATATAAACATGGAATGTCGAGCATTCGTAGTTCTTCATTTTCAAAGAAAAAGTGAGAGTGACTACAGTGACCAAGTCGTAAAAATTTCTTTTGTGAGCTGTTGTTGTTGTTGTTGTTGTTGTAAAAAAAGGCAGTAACAAAAAAAAAACGTGACAGTTCATGTACCACAACTGCAAAATATCTGTCACTCGGTACATCCATATACCAACCAATCACTTTCAACTCATTCAAACTACACCGAACTTGGATGATTTAACCGATATAGTGCAAGAAGACCCCTGAAACGATCGCTCTCATCTCCACTGAAGGAATGACAAATCCCTGCATACGACCCACTGTGAGACTCTGACCCCTAGTGCTCCGTCACATACGCACTATTTTTTCCGGACTGGCATGCATCACTGGCATTACCCAGGGTAAGAAAGCTAATGCCGTTAGATGTATCCATTATTATACAGACATTAGCACGTTTACCATGGGTAAACTTAATGACGCATGCCGGCCCCGGTTCGATACCTGGCAAGAGAACACGTTTAGAAAACTTCCGTGAAGTCGAAATTTGGATACGTCGGTAGTTCGACTCACACAGAAGCGAATCCCTTGAAGAAGGCATTTGGTTGGTTAAATATGGAACAAGGCAAAGGATCACTGATTGTGAGAAGCGGTTGGATTGTTGGCTTTGTTCTTTGCTCAAATGGACGGTCTGCTT
>JARK01001507.1:258821-270980 GCA_000688135.1 Ancylostoma ceylanicum | reverse complement strand
CCTTACTCCCCTAATTGATACAAGTACCACCATTCTAGCACAGAAACGGCGAGTTCCACACTGTGCCTTACAAAACCGAAAGCTAGTAATCTAATTATATTCCATAATTTTTTCCAACACAGAAGAAGACATGGGATACCAGGTGGATCAACGACCCCCCCCCCAACTCCTTTGCCCATTCCTCTACGTATTCCACTCAACGCTAATATGAAAGGCGGTTACAGCCAACTTGTAATCTTCCACTCATGTGAGTCCAGTTCCGAATGAAGACAGTATAGAACCGGTATCGAAGAAACTCGCCGTTTTTTTTCTCTCTCAGCCGCTTGTGCTTTGCTCGCCCCGAATTTCTCGTTAGCCAGGGATTTCTATGGGTGTAGCATAATCGGATGTATATCGGGCGGCTTGTGAGCACGAGACAGTGCCGTCAGCGAGGAAAGTTAGAGAAAACATAGGCTAATGAGCGAGCCGACGCGGCAAGTGTCCATCACACTAACCCCCATCTCATTATCCGAATTAATTTCGTTCGTGCTGTCAAAAATTCCCCCGCAACACGGGACGAAATTGTACATCACGAAGGAGCAGTAGGCGGGAGAATGTACAAATGACGCGTTTATCTTCGACTAAATAAATCCATACATACATAACAAGTTGTTTGTTTGAATCCCCACGTTCGTGCAACAATTCTCGCGCTGAATCGACGCCGGCCGAAGGAAATTACGAGGATAGTGGGCCACTTGCAGCGCGCAGCAATCGCAGGATGCCGCTGCTGATTCGGTCCTTTAGTAGCTGCTCTTTACGGAGAGACCAACCAAATACTGGGTATTAACATTGTCACTCATGCATTTCAACAAATTTGAAAAATCTGAGCAAACTTAAGGATGAGGGAGGGGGTCAAAAAGATATCTCAGTGAAAACCGAGGAAACCGGGGTTGAAAAACACCTTCTGGGTACAAATTGTAACTAGGCGACGTGAGCGGCTGAAAACATCAAAATGACTGCCGTCTGCTCCATGGGCAAGAAATACTCAATGCACTGTCACTAACGCTACTGAAATAGTTCCTCCACAACTTTTTCAACTCGCTGTTGTTAAAACTTGGCAGTATGGGTTACATACTAGGGGCCGCATGCATAATTTAGATTAATTACCCAAGGTAAACGTGTCAGAACTACACAAATTTGTTCATTGTTAGCACGGTCGTCAACGCGTTTACCCTAGGTAATTTCAATGGTGCATCCAGGCCTAGCAGTATCATTAGGCAGATAGTCACCACAGTGAAGTAAATGATATTGAAGTAAAATGCAGCAGATCGGAACTGCAAAACGTGTTCTGAATGCATATCCTATGACTTAGAACATATATTATAAATATCCAGGCCACTGCTCATTTTACGAGCACTAAAAATGATACTTGTTCACCTCAACATGTAGCGATTTTGTGAGCATGAAGCCAATTCGACTTCATAGGTCGGTCAAACGACAAACTTAAGAACAGCTAGCTAATCTTCTGAGAAGGGATTAGATAAAGAGCGGAAACAGAAAGGATAGTGAACAATTACCTTCGTGAAAAAATCGTTATTTAAGAAAATGTAACGATAACAGGAGATACCTAATGCTGAAAGTTTACAAGAGGAGAGGAAATACTGAGCATGTAACCCCAATGAAAAAAGAAAAAATGAATCGCTGAGGAATTTAGAACTCCAGAGTGAATTTACACTACAAACATGGGACTCACCTTTTTGATATTCTTATTCTGCGATCTTCGCGTGATCTCTTTTTCAATCTCGCTCATCTGCTTCCGAATCAGACTTGTCGTCTTCTCATCTTCCGTGGGCAACGAGGTTTTCCTTTCCAGTTTTTTCTTCGTTGATACCGCTGAATCCTCCCCGTCACTCTTCGTCGATTCCTTTTCAGATGCACAGCCAATTCCATTTGTTTTACCCTAAAATTCGTTTATAAAAATAGAATGTGACATTCTAGAGTCATTTCCTAAATGAGGCAGTCGACTTCGTTCACGCTCACGTAACTGGCTCGTGGAGCTTACTTGATTGGAAATACATTAATTACGCTTTTAATTGGGTTGCGCTGGAAGGAACCATCGAACCACCAATACCTTCGTATTCGGAACAAAGCCTGATATTGGAAACCACAAAAAACGAAAGTGCAGGCTTCGTCGAAGCAAGCGACATTCGATATCCTCCTATATGGACGTCTTATGAGGTCGTGGATAGATTAGGTTGACTAAGAAGTTTCGCATTCACAGAACCACAACGGCTATCGATTGTCATTCATCACGCGACAGGTAACATCTGTCATGCATATGGTAAGACATCACCCTCGATTCATCCGACAGCGAAGAATCACGGGTGCTTTGAGGCGGAAAGAGATACCTCCTCACAAGATGCGTTCCTGTGGCTGGATCGGCATATGGTGCAAAAGCGACGCATACCCAATTACTAGGGGTTGAGGTACTTCTACAGAAGACCACGTGTCGTTTTAGACCACCACGCTGGCCAAGTGAATTTTGAAGGGCTTTAGCCGTATGATATTGGGGTAATTTCGTACGTTGGTCAGCTTTTTGGGACTTAATCCGTCGCCAAGCATGAAATGTCGGACTTTTCTAATTGATTTGTGTGCTAGCCGTTACCTTCGAGCTTCGTCTGATAACTTTCTACTTCTACCTTCATTATGAGGTTTTTAACAGCTCTCAAATTTTTGTTTGAAAGTAACTTTCGTGAAACTGAGGCCATAAATAGTCTTGCTTTCGATTATTTCCTTTTTCTGCACGTGCCAGGTTCGCGGGTGGAGTAGGTTATTATGAGGGCTTGACGCTTCGACGGTGACGAGTCAAGTTTCCCACTGCTTCCACCGATTATGCGGGTATCTTCCGCACAATCGGTGGAAGCAGTGGGAGATTTGATCAAGTTGGGAGTGAACAGGGCGAGCTACTCTTTCAGGTTCAACTATTTCGAGAACCGAATAGGTTCGGAGTTCCAGGAGCTATCAAAACAACACATAATTTCCCACAATATTTAACAGTTCAAAGCCATTGTTGGCACATATGTATCTTGGAGAACATTCAATAAAGTGTCTCCTAGGTTAATTTTCAGGAACTGTTCGTTGTTCTACACTTGTTCTTTTGATTGACCTTCAGTTTTCGATTTGTCGTTTAGTGGTTCATGTATCCGTGTATGATTTATGCTTTTTTCAATATTCAGCATGGTTTACGCATGGCATGTAAGAAACTGATATTGATGCTGATAGAACAGTTATACTGGCAGTAAAGGCAAGCCTCCAAAAGCCTGAAGTCATCACAATTGCCTACATAGAAACTACCACTTGAGAACATAAAAAGAATTCTCTAGTCACAACAAGAGAGCTGTTTATACCAGCAACTTTCGCCAGAAACGTCAAACTTACGAGGTCATGTTCTTGCGATTCCTGGTTGTCAGCGGTTGTCTCAATTGCACCTGAAAAACTTCAAAATTACGCTGGAGACTACGGAGCGACTGGACCAGTTTTGCTTTTTACAATCAGGTTGCGGGAACATTGTGGACGAAGATCAGTTTTCTGCGCTCGTTTTAGGAAGATGTGAATTTTAACAATTTCATCGGAATGTGAAACCAACTAAAGTGTACTTCCAAGGGTACTATCGTTTTTGACATTGCCTTCTATAGAACACATGTCTTTTTTTGCGAACATCAATAAGATGGTTGAAAAATGCCGTCAGAGTCAGCGGCGATTGTAATCCGAAGCAATTTATTCATGCTTACGCCTTCGCGATTCAGGCATAGCTGCTCACGTAGCCAACAACTGCTTTATGTAGAAACTATGCGCATACATCGAATATCATTTCAAAGAATTTTGAATTGTACCGGCCCCCATATCTCATCTCGTAGCAATGATGCGTTGAGCGAGAGAACCATGCGCATAAAAAACCCAAAAGCAATGAATCACCGCAGAATCCTAAAGAAACACGGTGAATCATCATGGTATCAATCAGTATTCAATCTATTCGATTGCATCCGCAGTAAAACAGAGTAGCAGGTGCGCTTTCTTATCCAGGAACTGCAGAAAACCGCAAACTAATGCAATGTTTCTGCGTACCGATATTGAATCGATTCTTCTCATCATCTCATAAACTCGCCACTCCCTCTCGTACTTTTGTTTCCCGGAGGAAGAGGCAAAGCGATGTTCAGTTCAATACCAGCAAGTGAAGAAAGTCGGCGAATACATTAATCACACTTAATGACCAGAACCATCACGCACATCATCGAGGCGCACATTTATCGTCAGCGCTTGCCAGCACAGGATGGATAAACAACATCTTGAACATTGGAAGTAATGTTTTCTATCGATTCTACTCCAGAAGCGCAATTTCTACTGGAGCGGTCTCAACCCTCAATAACTCCTATTCTACTCCTTCAGTACCATAGACACTAAAAATCAGTCATTTCCAAGAGGAATTTTATCCATGGATGACCACAAACAGTTAAAATAGTAAATTTCTAACCAACTGTACCTTGCATGGCCAAAGCTTTTCTTGTGAAAAAGGTGTTTACTGGAAAAGACGGCATGAGGTGCTTCCCTTTTAAGTATGAAGTGGCCGAAGGCAACAGAGTCGTGCCATTCGAAGGAAAGCAATCCCAATGAACTGCACAAGAGCAAATTTTTTCTTAACATGGCATGCCTTCAGACTCTCATAAACGAAACATGGCTTTTTCCCAGAAATTTTTCAGAACAAAAGATCCATGCGGCGCAGTAGATACAATACATTGCCATGACTATCAGTGCAGGACTCCACAACTCTTGGGCTCACCCGGTAAAAAATCACCTCTCACATTTATGTAGAAATTGTTTCTCTGCATAAAACCTCAATGTCACCATCGAACGAGCTTTTGGGACAAATTACATCTACCCTATCACATATGACTCGGTCATTTATGCTGACAGATGTGTGCCAACATGGTGCTCCCCTCGAACAAGAACAATCATGGAGTGCGGCTAAGGACAACATGATTCTCAGATGACAAATGCATGCCCAGCACGCACGCAATGCTGCCACTGGCAACATGTATTGAATAGCTGCGTCCACACTCGCATCAGCAACCAAGAATGGAGTAGAAAAAGTCGGCTACATTACACTGTGTAGTGGTTGCCTCTTAGACAGCTGTACAGATCTCAATCACCTTTCGACAGCTGCACCGACCAAACAGGTAGTGATGAACAGAATATGAAGATGACAATATCTTCTGAGAAGCAATATCTACGCATCTACATATCTATGCTTCGCATAGGTAATTACTTTCCACAGGATGGGATGTTTTTCTACGAAGCATGAGTTATAACTTCACTATATGCTCTTCTCCCAAGAGTATAATCCACTCAAGATGACCCACTGAAGCTAGAGGGTACGCTCCATAAAACGACTGCGCGCGGATATGAATAGCAAATTCTTCCCAGCTGTCATCGCAACGGCCTACGACCAAGAGAGGGGAAATCTCTCGAACCGAAGCAATGCCATGCATAAGCGATGACACTCTAGGCGTAATTAATCCGCAAAGCGACGTCGCCAAAACAATCAGCGAGCGAATGAGGAAGGCTAGTGTGATGTCGAAGAGATTCAGGCACGCATACACATGAAACCCCTCTTGCGAAACACGCGCACACATACTACTCCAGCTAATGCAAATTAGGCGGATTTACAGCAACAATGTACAGCCGTAAAAGCGAAGGAGAACCAGCTAAAATGTAAGATGTAGCGCTTGTAACAGTCAAACACAGCCGAACTTTGCAAGCTGCGGAGCATTGGTAGAAAAAAGGACAAAAATACTTCAACTACTTGCACTTCTCAATTACCAATCATTCAAGGGAAGTTCGATCAAATAGTGACATTCAGTGAAGTACGTTGTTCAAATGTTCATCGCTATTCACTGCGAAATGTACACTGATGCAGAACTGCAAAAATAATGCTGTTTGTCAGAAAAGAAAAATGTAGCAAAGCCGCCGCTATCATCTTGACACTTTTATAAGTTTGAGGTGATGGACGAACGTTTTCCAAAACTGAGGATCCAATGAAATTCTCAATTCGATCAGTTCTTTTTTTTTTCTTAACATAAATAGACGCACTGACAACAAAAAGGTAGAGAAAGATTTTTCTTAGGTACTGTTTGAAAGTCTCTCATAAACGTCTCCTTTTCTTACCTATTGAGAACCACCCGGACGTGATAAAGAAATCGACACTATAAAAAGATGTGTATTCCATACCGCGCAGAAGAGCTCACAGAAAGTTAATCTAAAGTGTACAACTAGTGTTAGAGTACAATTTTTGCATTATTAGACGAGAAACAGTAGTAATTGGATTGAAAAAGCATAAAGGCAATTTACACTAGATGCTTGCGTTTGACGCGCATGCTTTTATAAGATGAAGGATAAGGCTAGTCGCATCGCTGACGCAGCTCAGACGCACGGCCTCGTGGCGGCTTTCATTGAGGATGTACATGCCGCGTTTATCTGTGTTCATGGGAAATCTTCCGCAAATAAATGTGCGCGTCTGACTAGTATAAATTGCCCTACAGTTGGATGTAGAACAAAAACGAGCGAGAAACAGAAGAAGACAAAACTCTGACCTCTTTCAGCTCCATTTGCTAGTGAGTTTTTATCTGAAGACGAAGAAGGAGAGTCTGATTGGCATGCTGCTGGAGACGAGGCAACCAACTGGAACAAAAATAACAAATGCCAATCACTGAATTATTTTCATGGACTAATAATGGCCTTGTTCGATGAACACCACCTCTTTCAACTCCTTAAATGTAAGGCACCTGACCACAAGTATAACAAGAAAACCCAACCTCTCGCTCAGACGAAGCAGAAGCCAGATGCAGCTCATGAAGACCGTTCACAGCTTCACCGAGGCTTTCCGACTGAGAGGCCTTAAAAATGAGAAATTCAAGAGCAATGTTAGTTACTGCGTTTGAAAAAGAGCTCAAAGCTCATTGAAATGAGAAAATGGAAGAAATGAAGCAAAGAAATGAGAACAGTTAGCCTATGGAACGAACTTTTGTTCAATACAACGTAAGATACGACTTTACAGTCATACATAATACAATTGTTGGAAGAACTAGAAACAACTTGAAAAAAAGCCATGGTAACCATGAGTTTTCCAGATCCGCATGTGTCAACTCTCACACGGTTCTCAGATTCAATTCGGCATAACGGCGGGAAACAAAGCGGAATGCTTGTGATGCTTGAAAAATAGCAACGTGACCGACATTCGCTTCAGACGAATGCCCTTAAGAGGGATGAGGAATAATTAGCATAGATACTTCCGGGTCAGAACATCAACTTTTTACATGCATGTTTTTGCAACGGTTGCGGTAATACTTAATGAGATACGAAAATTAGAAACACATTCAATTCACTTCAGGAAACCAGCGGACAAAAGATCACCAGGTTCTATCCAATTCCTAATTGTTGGAATTGTGCTATTTTATGAATATATCACAGCTAATTTTCCCCGACTGTCGAATAAATGCCAGACCGATCGTCGCAAAAACATTATTTGCCCACAAACGCCGGTCACAATCTAAATCTATAGTTACCGCAACCAGTTTCGAAGAAAATCACGCCAAATAGGTTGGCGATCCACGCAAGAAGGGGTAATCGAATCTCATCCCCAAGTGCAAACCGATATTCTCAAGCGATTTTTGCTGAATGAGTCCGCGTAAAGGGCAGAATCCCCGAACCATTTCATGCCAAAGAGCCACCGTAATAACAATTGGGATTGGAATGACGTTAGGAGTCAACTCAAAACACTAGCTATCTTTCGAAAACTAAAAAAGTGAAGCCACTTTCGAAAAGCCATGTCAAGGATTACCGGATCCGCTCTAAGCATAGTGATCATTCAAAACGTCGGATCATTTGACAGCGCGAACAAGTACTCTCGATCCCAGAAGGCTTTGGAACAGATCCCCTAATATTTCACGTTGTCAAACAACCCTGCTGCAGTAAATAAAAGGAATGCAGAGAAAAACAGGAAACATAACTAATCCAGACAGAAGGAATGAGTTCTGATACTGGAAAGGAGCATGATCAATTTGAAAAGGATCAGTGAGTCCTAGGATTAATTGTAAGAGGGCTCTCACCTGGCTACTTGGCCTAGCCATAGTCGTCCCAAATGGCATAGGAAATGCCATGTTCACACCATACTGATTGGCGGTCATCATGTGCGTAAAGTACTGCTGCATCATTTCTTGATACTGCGCTGGCGAGAAGAAGAAAGCCGGCATTGGTGCTGCACCAGCAGCAGCGGTCGCAGCTGTACCATCCGGAGCGATCCCTTGTTGAGGCATAAACGGAGACATGAACGGATTCGCAAAGAACGGCATCTCTGAAAGTCATATGAGAGAATCAAAGAGTACGAATATTCTGAAGAGAAAATGAAAGAGCATTAATATTCATAAATAGCAATTTTATGAGTGAAAATATGAAAACGATACCGCAAACAATCTTCCATGCTACAATGAGCCTTGGGTGAAATTAAGGAATACATTGACTGGCCAGTGATCAAGGATTACAAAAATCACGCCTTTTTTCGTGTATGACGCATCCTCGACTATGGCAAGTAAAAAATACACAAATAAATAAATGAGCATGCTCTATAAGTAGTGAATCAAGAATATTTCACCATTAGAACTGGACCCGTACAAAGATGGTGATCATAATATTGAGGTCACTTGCTGAACGCAACTAATTGTAAGAATGGGGGACTCCATACAATTGAAACAAACCAAATATCTTTGGGAATCTTTGGAATATTCTTCCGTCATTATGATTTTGCTACATAGAGCTTTACCAAGTTGTCCGAGACGTTACCCATAATGAGTGTCCCGGACGTTTAGCAACGAAATAGCGAACTCAGCACCTCACTGCTGTCAACTGCATAACTCTAACGTTATTTCGCATGACTAGAACATCAGAACTGGAACATCCGCAATTCTCGCCCTGCCTCACAACAAGTAGGTATGACTGAACGTGTCGATGCGCATGATAGCAGGAGATGGCCTAGGACTTGTGAGTAAAAAATAGTTTTCATAGCCTAGGACTTCTAACAAGGCCTCTCAATCCGGTAAAGGGAAAGATCAACAAATATGATAGTTAATGGGACCTAGAGTAACCAAATTAATATAAGGTAAAGAAAATCAAACTCAAAGAAAAGAGAGGAAGCAGAAAGGTTACACTCTAACAAGATTGACACACTTCCTAGTGTAAAGTGGAGCACCTCAATTCATTTTTATGTTGCATGTTTGCACAGATGCAGAAACGTGGGCAAAATCTGGATGCGCTAAATCATTGCGACCAATTCATTAAACTTCTTTGTTTCTGATTCACTAACATCTAGCTGCATATAGACTAAAAAACCACAGATGCTTTCGCAAGCCAAGAGAACAGTGGAGAGGTTTCTCTAAATTTCTTCCTCAACTTGTTACCAAGAACTATTCTCAAGAACAAAGCCAGAATCGCTACGAAAATTGTAAATAGTGTTCAGCCCATCAACTCCAGGATTACTATAAAATAAGGGCTGGCATTTGTAAGAAGTGAAATTGATATGATGAAAGAACAATGCTGAATTCCAACAAGACACTGCTATTCGTCATGTCAACCTATGGAAACAAATCTGCGCAAGGCTATTCGTTCTAAAACCTGTAACGGAACGAAATGTTAAGCTTTGGATACAATGCAAGGTGATATCATGGACAGAAAAGTTTATCGCAGCTGGAGCAACAGAAAGAAAATATCGATTAGCAGGCACGCAGGACAGAGAGGGCTGCGAAGTATGAAAGGAAGAGGGAAGGCAAGAGTTGAATGCAAAATGTCCTATGTCTTCGGGAACAACTGAAGGGTGATGAAATCCGTGATTCGTGGACAAGAGTAACATACTAGCGAAATGTTTTTGCAAATGAAAAAGCCGGAACTTATCCAAAAGGGAACACAGAACAAATCAAACTTCGTAAATCTTAAAAAAACATTCAAAAGCTCAGATACCACCATTATCTGGTTTCGGTCTTTTGAGGGTAACCCGAGACATAGATGACGCTGTAAACATTTTCCTTTCGACATAGATTTGGGTAACATGCATTCTTATGTTCTGACTAACGCATAACATATTATGGGTACTGCAAGGAATGCAATATAGGTGAAGAACCGAAAACAACCTCATGCGTTACATCCCCTAATAATTCAAGCAAGGACTAACTTTGTAGGTGACTTAGAAAATTAGAATGGATGGCTATAAATAAAGAGAAGGACAGCATATAACATGAAGTAGATGAAAAAAGATAGAACACAGCTGCGAGGAAGAAATACACGCAGCGAGTTTTTGACTTCCTTCGTTGCATCGAAGCTTGTGACAGGAACGTTTCTGAGGCACATGGGAGACTAAAGGCAAGAGAAATTAAATCGATGGGTTAGCAATTAACCCGTAGGAAAGGAAAAAAGTGATGATTACGGTCATAACTGGAATACCACTACCATAATTATCTTCATTCAAGTAGAAGAAGTTGAGAAGAGTTTGAAAACTCAAAATTAGGACACTGACCCCAGCCTGTCCAAGCCGGCGAAATTCTCTTTTGCAGAATTATGCTGCCAAAAAATATTGCGCAAAAGTGATCGCCACCGAGGAGAACCTGTCCAAACCTCATAATTTTGGTTAGATCAGCTAAATTTTGCCAAATATCTAGTTCAGTCTGTTTCTCCAAATGACATTCTGGCAGGATGAGTCACGGAAGTCACATTTGAATGTGTTGGGCAACTTGAATCGAAGCAAGTGTTTCGTAACGCTATTCACTGGGAGGTAAAGGCAGCGTCACTATATAGAGCAAAAAAAAATTCAAAAACGCACTCTTATTCTGATGACAACGACGAAGAACTAAGGACAAACAATGAGTAACACAAAATAGTAGAAGAAATGTAAGGGATATGATGGATGACTTATAGCTATTCTGTGAGGATGAAAAAAAAAAGAAATAGGAAACGGGAAAACGCATTAAACTGTGCGATTCACAAGGTATAGTGCGCATCAATGAGGACTAAACTCGCAGATAAATTGGGAGAAAAACGTGTAACATGCTTTTCTCCGTGATGTAACAAGGCATAACTTGGATGCACGCCGTTAAGTGCACATATCGCAAGTTTATTCACCAAGATTCAACCGAAATCGCTTTTGAAAAATAGTGCAGAAATTGGGAGCTCTATGCATAGGAATCATGTTTTGCACAAGAACTCAAATCTCGACGTTTCTTTAACAAAAAATGGAATAATCTAAAAAATGGGTAGACTAATGGATTGGTGGGTTTCTGTGAATAAGGAATGGTGAGGAAAAGAAGAGAAGCGAAAACCAGGTCAGATCGCAATTTCTGCACCAACATAGTTTGCACCGCAGTCGAGGAAACATTATGTAGGGAATTTTTTTCCTGATAAATAAGTTTGTTTCAAGGAAATGGAGGATTTTATACAAATAATTTTAATCTTGCTAATGACCTTTACTACTTCCATCAGGCTCATGAATGGAAACTCTCACAGCCGTCCTGATTCAGTTCAGATTCCTTCACTGCCACAACCTCGCAACCGCTCAGCACCACCGCCACTACACAGTTTCACTACGCCTGTAACACAACCACAAACTTGTCAGCAGGTTCTCAATGGGTAGCATTGGTATAAGAGCGGCAATTCCCGGCAGGATTCTCGGGTTTCCTGTTGGGAAGGGTTAGGCGCGTTATGGGAACTTGTTGCAGCTGAGCTGTTGAGCGGGTTTGAAGCGGTTAGCGGGGAACAAACTCTGAATCCGGATGACCACAACTATGTGTCACATATGACTAATTACATGGATGTCTATGTGTATGAGCACGTAAATATTTGTTGTTCATATGTGTAAAAATTCACATTGCGCAGAATAAGTCTTCTTTACCCTACAGATGAGTGAAAGAAGAAACTTATAAAATACAGGGGACGCCAACCCTGATTGCACCATTGGCATCGGTGGCAGCACCACATCACTCGTTAACAAACGCTGATACGCGTTTATCCGAACGTTGGTCCTACAACGGTTAGCGCGTACTACAACGTGAGTTTACGTGTGATTTAGTGCTGCTACCGATGCGAAGA
>JARK01001507.1:232942-258632 GCA_000688135.1 Ancylostoma ceylanicum | reverse complement strand
GGGGGGGGGGGAGGGCAATCAGGATTGACGCTCCCTGTAAGTTAGTTTTCGTATAAGGATAATATACGGAACGAAGATTAGCAACATCTTAAATTGAAATACAGAATATGCCTAGTAAAGCAAAGACAAAGAAAAAGCAGCAATTTTATGCCCACCGTTTCGGTGGTACGGATGGATTCCTGAGTTGTTTGCTTGAGTGAAATAACAGCTGGATAACAAAAAGCGTTGACTTTGAACGTCGGCGTCGATATTTTAACTAAGCAAACGATGAAAACCCACGGAATTGCATCGGAAAAGCCTGATCGCCGGCCAGTGGCGGAGTCGGTGTCGCCTGCGGTGTGGCTGTGGTCCTTGTGAGGGGATTCTCCGGAGAAGTGGTGCCCGGCGTGGACAACTTGTCCATCATGCTGAAAAGCGGCGATGAGCGACGGCTGACCTTTGCGGTGCGGCTGGGGATTACGCAGATCACAAGCAGGACACGAGATGCGGTGAGCAACGAGGAGACGAGGTGCCGGCACGTCTTCGCGGCTCGCGACCACCTCCCACTGCGGCCGCGATCGATGTGTTCGTCGCTGCGTCCCTGCCCCCGTTCCCCGCCGCCGCTCTCGTCCCCTGGCGCTCGCCTCCGCGACCTCATCGCCGTCCACCTCGCTCATTATCACCGTTATCATATTGTGCAGGGGACGCTGCGATTCGAGCCCTCCCAACTTCCTCCTCGCCTATTTAGTCGCAAAGAAAAAACGGCGCAATAGGACTTTATGCAACATCTTCCTCGAAGAAAATATCCCGGAAATCACCTCATCAAATATTACTCACGGGCATGAAATTCTAGCTTTTTTGTTCTCGAAAATTTGGACTTCCTAACTTTTTGACCATACTGGCTGCGATAGTGATCGCATCGCAGCGCGATTCTACTTTCCCTTCTGGGCCCGTATCCAGTGAACTTTATCCAGTCGGATAAGCGCGCTCTGACGGATATGTTACTGTGGTTATGGAATCTGTTATCCAATAAAAACATATCTGCGGATATGCATATCTTCTCGTTTCACTGCAGCGTTGTCTTTATCAGGGCGATTTCCGCTCGATAACGATACATAATCTATGTACTTCATTTCCGCCCCGTGTTGTCTCTCGTCAAGACACCACACTTGCCCAAAGAAATGAACACATGGGTGGATGAATTATAGTCATGGTCATTCTGATTCAGTGCTGTTTCTTATCGGCCGTATCACTCTACCTTCACCTATCACCAGCGCGAGCTGGTGCAAGAGCGTGAGCGTAGCGGTGGTGCTCGATAAGGGTTTCATTCCACTAGTGAATAGAGCTGTTCCCGGCCGAAAACAGTTATGGTCGTGGTCATTCTAATTCAGTGCTGTTCCTTATCAGCCGTATCAGTATACCTTCACCTATCACGAGCGCGAGCTGGTGCAAGAGCGTGAGCGTAGCGGTGGTGCTCGATAAGAGCTTCATTCCACTGATGGATGGAGATATTCCCGGCCGAAAACAGTTACCCTCACTGATAAATGAGCCCATTCTAGGCTCACACCGCTACGCTCACGCCATTGCATGAGCTCGCGTTGGTGATGCGTGGTGATATTAGTGATATGGCCGCAAAGGAACAGCATTGAGTCAGGATGACCACTACTATATATTGGCTAGTAGAATGGATAAAACCAGTGGAATCGGGTATATAACCGCTGATTTCCCTCCCAGGGTCAAATACATATGTATATTGGATACGGCTCCTATAACGGTATTCATGCTTGCCGTGTGTTAAAGAAGACGCGTCCACGCACAACGAACTATAGAGAGGGAGAAGAGAATTGCTAAGGCAGCCCGCAGAGTTCCAGACGCACGGGCGGCGCTGGCGTATGGGAGGTTGATTTGGTAACTATCGATCAGCCGCATAGGCGGCTGAGAGCCGCTACCTTGAGCGGCGCTCACACGCTATTTCTAGCGGGATCGGGCCGCTCGACGCCCTGGCGTTCAGTTCGCCTCTCAGACGCTCGAAGCAGTGGCTTTCAGACACTAACTTTCTCCGCCCGCGCGTCTGGAACTCTGCGGGCTGCCTAACGAGTAGGGAATGTTCCCGGTCCCGCCGTCACCACTGCCGCGCAAACAAACTGTATATACTCTGCCGCGTCGTACCACCCATGCGTCATCATAGGTGGTGCGGCGCGGCGGAGCAGACGGGCGGTATTCTGGAACGTAAACATATAGTCTGGTAGCATACAGTGAATCCGCGCCGATGAGGCCGCCACAGCGGTCGGCGGCGCGTATGCTGTTAGCTTCCAAGTCGTCCACGTCACAGCCAGATCATTGGCTGATACCGTGAAGATAACGGTGAAACGTGATACGCAGATTAGAGATGGTGACGTGGAGTGCTGGCAAACGTGGCTGTAGTGCTGGCAGCCGTGGCCGCCTCTGGATCGCCGACCGCTGTGGCGGCCTCGTCGGCGCGGATTCACTATACACAGGGCCCATGATCTGACATTGTCCGCAATTACGTCCGCTTGATTTCTAAGCCTACTTCATTACGTTTTGATGTGAATTTGGTGTCATTCCTTCTACTTTGGCGTGCTGCATCCACCTCCTTCAAAAGGAATTCTGTGGCATTCTCCCATCGCTGGAAACAAGTGTGGTCGTAGTTGCGGACAATGTCAGATCATGGGCCCTGTGTGCGCTACCAGACCATATATAACTGACCTCCACTGTGCTTTTCATTTCCGGGACAACGCGAAAGCTTCGTGAAATTTTGCTGCGACGCGTCAACTTTTCCGTGCGGCAAGAAATGAATAACGGCTGTGATCGCTTCCTTAGCTTCTCACACTGAGTACTTCTAGCCGTTCACTAATTACGTTTAAAAACCCTCTGACACGGGCACTACAAACGTGCACACGTGAATGTGCGAGATCTTGGGCGTTATTTATGCAGGCTGCACGGAAAAGTTGGCACGTCATCATACCAAACTTCACGAAGTGTCATCAGCGACAACTGCGGCGAGAAGCTGTGTTTATACTTTTTCGCGGACCGATGACGTCGCGGCTACAGGAGTGTTTACACTTTTTTTTTTGCAAGGCGATGATGTCGCAGCAACGACTACACAAAACTTGTTCGATGCGTCAGGCATCAAAGGTCGTGTGGTTGTGCCATGCCAAATTTCTCACTCAAAATTGCATGGGTGATCAATAATCCTTGCATCACAAAATACTGCTCGTCTTTTCTGCCGAGCTGCACCGCCCGTGCGTAAGTATAAACATAGCTATCGACACTTACCTTGTGCACTTTACTAAGTTGATTTAATTGATATTTTGGAGGGGACTGCGAGAATTTTTAGACGCCAGGTGTTCTTCAAGAAAAAAGTACAGGCAAGAGCCACATGCGGTTTCCAAACTTTCCTGCCTGCAGACATTGCAAACCCTCCGTCACATTTTTCTAGTTGCTAATGATATGCTAATGTAAGCATTCATGATGTCATCTCATCTCAGTAATGATGTTTATACAGAAAGCTTCATTCACGATTGCCTTTCTATCAGTGTTTCTTCCAATCATATCCTTTCCCACTACAGGATCGTCTTCATTTGAATCATAGTATAATTTCTCACACTTATGCAAACATTCATAACATGCTGGCGTTCCTCATTTGCTGCTAAAAGGCGAAAACTTGAGCAGCGATTGAGGCGAGGATGACAGCAAGTGGGAGCAGATGCTACTAGACTTTATTTCCGACGTTTCAAGCTGTTCGGACTGCGTTCATACTGTACACTGTGGTCAACACATTTTTACTTCTAGGATGTCTTCGGGCGACCATGTCGCCATGACTATGTTGGCGATGGCTGAAACGCTGAGGCAATTGCAACCACCGAAGGTGAAAATGGCCATAAAATGTGCGAAGGTGAACAATTTTTTTTGAAAAACTTCTAATGTGATCCTTCTGATTTATTCTTATTGAATTATTCAATTATTTTGGTCTCCAATTAATCAAAGCTGAAGTCAGCTGCGTTTCAGGGCGCGCTAACCCTCTCCTTATCTGCTGAGATGGCAGCACATGTGAAATTCCAATTAGGGAAGCTCTACTTCTTCTACACAGAGAATCTCGACATGACTTTGCAGTATCTGGACTCTGCTGTGAGGACTTCTTTTCCTAACTCCAAGCATATGAGAAATTCATTCTTTTTCAGTATGATATGATGACCAGAATGGGGGATTACTTTGTGCAACCGCGTCTAGAAGCACTAGTTCTCATATGCGAGGCTCTGATACACGGTAAGTACGAGTTCTTTGAGGAGTTTGTGCGATTGATGAGTGTTACCCCTCCCCTAGGCGGGTGCGATTGATTACGCTAAGTATTCACGCTCGTGAGGATATCATTAGACATGCAAGTGGTTTGGCGCACGAGGTGTTGTGCGCAGGGTTGTTTTGAAGAGATATTCTTCATCTCCCAGGACCTCCTAGTGCCGCAAGCAGCAATCGTGTGCTCACTTTGATTCGAGCTGAACTTGGCAATGCAAAGCCTTTCCCTATTATCTATGCGAAGTTGTTCTTTTTCTACATTGTAAGTTTCTCACTAAATATTCTTTGCTGCCAAGAATTATGCAGAATAGCGGCTTTAGGAAGTGAACACGATCGAAGGCCGTGCAGAAGACGCTGTGGAGGCCTGCCAGGTGGCTATACAGCAGTGCGCTGAAGACCCCGTTGTTAATCTCTACTTCCGTCTCACGAAGAACATGGTAAGGGCTTCTTCGGGGCGTTTTGTGTTAACAGAAAGCTAGTCCTCGCACAAGGTCTTCCTATTCTAGGTATCTGCAAGAGTGTCGGGTACTGTATGTGATGATTCGGAAACGGTGGTTATTGGTCAATTGATCAACAGATTGGACCAGACATCACCAGCTACTGCTAATCTGAAGCTCTTCTACATCTGCACACTTCTGGCTTTCATGCTTGCCGATGGAAAGGTTTGTCAGAACGCCGTTCTTGTCTTTTTGTTCTCTTTCTGTTTCTGGTTTTCTCTACAATCTGAAATCAAAGCATTTGTCTTCACTTCATCTTGTTCCATGCATCATATGGGAAGCAACTCGAGCTCTAATTGCACAAAATTGTGCTCGTTAGTTTCATCTCCATTAGCGATGCGCATTTTTTCCTTGGATATGGCAAGAGCCTTAATAACCTTGGGTTTTTTGTCCACTGCCTTTGCAGCGATGAACTTCTGCGCATACAGAGTTGCAGTAATCTTCAAGCCATTTGTGGCGGCATTTCATCTTGAGTGTCACAGGTGCATTTTTTATGGAATGAGTTCATTAGAGGTGTAAACGCGTGTGTAAAGGCGTCATTGGTGTTGTTCTCTCTTATTATGTTACACAAAGTGTTTCTTTCTATAGTGCGTTTCACCGGGGAACATAGTAGTGAAAATATTAGAGAAAGAGAGAACGCAAGAAATAGTGGCCTATTCGTGGAGGTAGGCAAGAAATGCAAATCATAGGCACAAATACTCAACTATCGTCGTTTTTGAAACGGGCTGTATAAAACTGCTGGCATAGTGTAGCCCTACTCTGATGTTGAATGGCAATACATTTTACGGGACTTCGTGTTTGGCAAGACAGTTTACGGGAGAAAATTTTGCTTGGCAATACATTTTACGGGAGAATGAGTGAAGAGCCTGTTTGGCGATACAAATGGCAAGACAGTGTGTTTGGCAAGACAGTTTACGGGTGTTTGGCGATACAAAAGGCAAGGTTTGTGTGGCGATACATTTTACGGGTGTTTGGCGATACAATTGGCAAGACAATGTGTTTGGCAAGACAGTTTACGGGTGTTTGGCGATACAAATGGCAAGACAGTGTGTTTGGCAAGACAGTTTACGGGACTTCTTGTTTGGCAATACATTTTACGGGACTTCTTGTTTGGCGATACATTTTACGGGTTAATATGTTCATTTCATTCTTAGCGGGTGATTCAATCATCATCGGTGTCGGCTCGGATGGCGCAGTTGGTAAGGCAGCGGACTCCCATTCTCAGAACCACGGTACGGTTCCCGGTGTTATCAGAATTTTTGCGCATTCAAGCTTGTTTGGCGATACAAAAGGCGAGGTTTGTTTGGCAAGACAGTTTACGGGACTCCCTGATTGGCAAGACAGTTTACGGGGTTTGTTTGGCGATTCATTTTACGGGGTTTGTTTGGCGATACATTTTACTGGGTTTGTTTGGCAAGACAGTTTACGGGACTTCGTGTTTGGCAATACATTTGACGGGGTTCGTTTGCCTGGCTAGTTTGCAAGCTCGTCTGCGAGGTTGCCAAACAAACCTCGCCAAATGTATTGCCATTCAACATCAGAGTACATACCAGTGATGAAAGGTTTGCTTACTGGCAGGGTCTAGCCAGCTTTTTCGTGACATCGTTAGCGCTCAGGTGATGAAGCCCTTGGGAAAGAACTCATGTTACTTGCTTTTCTTAAATATTTTTTGCTCTTTTCATCGTATGCTTTTGTCCTGTTGCAGACGAGATCCTCACGGCAACATCTCCGCACATTACAGTCGGAGGTACAAGCACTAAGTAAAGATGGTACATGTATGCAGGCCGGGATACGGTATGACTAGAAGTTCCTTTATGAATCCAAAGTTCTTGTGATCCAATACATTTTGTTGCAGATGGATGGATACAGTACCGCTCACAGTGTTCGCTTGCTTGATGACCATTGTGAACTCTGCTCTTCAGTGCAATTACGAAAGAGCTGCCAAATACTACACCATTGCTATGCGACATATTCAGGACTATAACGCCAGAGTGAGCACATTAATTATGCATTAAGTTTTGTCAGAAAGCAAAGGTTCTTCAGGCTTCCCGAAACCCATGTGAATATGGGATTCTCAGAAGTGTTCAGCGAATGCGAATGGCATTGAATGAGATGATGGCACAATGTAACATCATGGCATGTCATCCTAGTATGGCCATGGATAACGTAAGTTGCACTAGGTTCTTATGGATTTTTTTATATACAAAAAAGACTTGGAATTGGTCATCTTAGATCCGTGACATGGTGCAGTTCAGTCAAAGGCACGGAGCCGATCTGTTTGAGGAATTCGGACCAGCGATACAATCTCTACTGGTATTTTCATCGCATTACTCAAAAAGATCTCGAATCATTGGCACATATCAACTTCTTACAGGGACACTACTGCTCTTATTTGCGAGAATCGGAAGCTGCCGAGAAGCACTTTATTGCTGCATCAAAGGTCAGTGGATGGAATGCAGATATAGACTGCATCAAAATTCTTCACTTTACTCCAAAAGAGTTTGATACACACAATTTAACAGTAGCATTGAACTTCGCTCATAAAAAAAGTCAGTCCATCATTCCTCTTTTCATTCCAGTTCAAGTCGTGCAAGGACAAGAACGTATGGGTGATGACTCATGTAAATTTGGCAATCACATATCTTGCTCAATGCAAACACGCGGAATTTTACGAAATTGCAGACCAGTAAGTTCCTTCTTTTCCCATTGTATCGGTAATGATGATCTAGTTACATCTGCTCTAAATTAATCTACAAGCAATTTTGTTTCAAGATATGTTCAAGTTCTCATACAGAAATTCATTTCAGATTGACACCAAATCGAATATCGAGTTGCTCTCTGATAGTCAGAAGTAACGCACAATTCTTGCATGCCTTTCACGCATATCTTCTTAACAAAATTGCTGAGTGCAGGTTAGTATTAGTTTTTATTTTTCTGAAAAAGCACCAACTTACGGTTGTGAGCGTTATCGAAACTTATTTTATGAACTCTGGTTCTGAGAATTATTTTTGAAGGGCAAAGATATATGAAACTTACTAAACGTTCCAAGAGTTAAAGGCCTCCTGCACCAATTATGAGGGTATTTATGGTTGACGCGCGTCAAATTTAACGCGACGATACACAATGGGAAAGAGGGAGGAGAAGAGAATTCCTAGTGGGGCGCGAATGCTCCTGGTTTTGTCGTCGCGACAGCCGCGCGAACAAAACGCGTTTCCATTTCCGCCGCATCGAGACAACGCGAAAAATTCGAAAAATTAAAGGCCGACGCGTCAAATTTGACGCGCGTCAACCATAAATACCCTCTATGAGTCGAGTGTTCGAAGTTGCACACCAATGCAACTAGCATTGATGCCTTTCTCATCAAGCTTATGAGTTAGTTTCTAGGACTTTAATAGCTGAGTGCATGGAGACTGCTAAGATGGAGGATTTATTCAGACTTCATGGATTGTCCGTCCTGTTATTTTCAATATTCGTTCCTGTTAATGCTGAGGTAAGAAAACGTCATGAAGTGTGGAGCATGAATAATAGGAAAATCTCTCACTGATCAAGCTTTTGGGTTGCACTTGACGTTCTGCTACTTTCCAGGTTATCTTACCAACTCTTGACTGGAGCAAGAAAGGTCACGATCATTCACTGCACTGTTGGAGTAACAACACCATGGCAAGTGAGTGTTCCGAGTTTCATGAATGTCATTGGCATAACGACCGGAGAGTTAAACTGTTTCATTCGACATTTAGCGACACTATAGTTGTTTTAAATAACGCAGTTTCAGAAGAGTATTATTAACCGATTCCATCCCTCCCTTCGCTCACTCTAAAATTATGTGGTGCTCATAGCCTCATTATTTACCTTCTATTTTTAGGAGTGTTAGCTTCCCACGGTATGGACAACAGCGTCTACATAGAAGCTGCTCGTAAAGAGATGGCTCTTCTTGATGAAGGTGTCATCCGAGCCGAACATCAGACAAATCCTAGTGCTGCACTGGTACAGGTACTGTTGATAGTTACGTTGTTGCTTCTTCGCTCTATGCATTGCTTTTGTGTTTTAGTGGTTCGAAGGTGATCCAACAGCATATCTTCCAAAGGACGACTAAGACTAATACGGGTATTCGACTCACGGAACTGAATTCCTCGTTTTCTAGTGTCCAGTAGTGGCACTTCTGTCTTTGCATCTAAACTTTAATTTGTGAATTTGGGATAATATCTTGAATATTTATCACTCAAGATTTTCTGATTTGTTAATCTTGTTTTGTTGTCTCCAAGGATGCAATCCTAGTGATCGGGTATGATCTCATCTGCATGTGTACTTTTTTGTTTTTAATTTTTCTCATGTATCATGGACACACGTAAATAAATGACTATTTATTCATACTGGTTCACAATATTCGCTGGAAAATTTCGCTTTCGCTAAAAATTGATTATGACCTATTAGAGATGTCAATCTGGAGCTTCCCACCGACGCGAGAAAAGCTCAAGTTAATAAGCCGATTGCGATCGGTACTCGAGTAACGATATCAGTGGAAAATGTAGAAAACCATGAGGCCATGATGCTCTGCTTAAAGGCAGCACCAGCCGAAATCCTCGAGTCGGAGCTGAGGTGTGAGTACTAAAATAGAGGATGAACACATCACTAATGTGAGAAGAACACAAGTAATGATGACCTACCTGCAGAGAAACAGGTATCGCTGTCGCGGACACGCCGGGTTTTCAACGGTTCGACGCGCCAGTTAACGCTATCGCAGTGGGCGGTCTGGCGCGGTGGGTGCGCGCAATTCGTACCATTCACAGAGTTTCGTGGGGGACGCGTACACGCCCTGCAGCGGAGCACTCGTCCACGCCTTCGACGCATGGAAAAGAGAGCCTTCATTTCTTGTATTTCTTGCGTCTTTCACGCAGTTTTATCCCTGCCTAAGAGTTTGCCGCCCCCAGAAACCCCGAAGTTTGAGGAAATCTCTAACGCAAGGGTTTCTCCGGGTGCTGCCTCTAACAAATTCGAGACAACGCAGATTTCGACCGCGCCTTCACTTGGACACACGCGCTTTTGCACAAATGGGAACCGTGCTCAAGCAATCGTGCATTGGTCCCACGCGGAACCTATTTTTTGACTCCGTACCCTCCGTCAAAAACTGTTTTGTTCGCTTCATCGGCAGAAGGCTTCATTCCTGCTACGCTTCGGAATAATAAAGCTGGGGGGCACTTAGCTGGAGATGTCAATTTTGGCGAAAGCGAAATCGAAATTGACTGTGGGGTAGGTGAATGTGAAAGAAGGTGAATCTTCCTAAATCAGAGGGCTGCCCTTGGGAACTACAAAGACGTCTTTAATCTTCGGAATCCACCCCGACTGTGACCTCATCCCAGTAAAACTGATGTGTGATGGCCAGATAGGAAAACCGAGCACCCCTCTACTTGCCATCTTTCTGGCCCTTCTCAGAGTATCTAAGATAAGGTACGGAGGAGGAACCCACTACTAAAAATTGATACGGCAGAGCCTCTCTGCTGCTGGGCTGAACGCGTCGACGAGGGAGCTGCCTTCGCAGTGCCACCTGGAAACGAATGTCTCACACTTTCAGATGGACCCCGTGCTCTATCTAGTTCCTCAAAAATGGAAACATTAATAGACCACCCATCCAGGTCTTGAATTCTGTAAGACCAGTCCGCTTCCTGGTTCAGCAATCGAGGAATCCAGCACACCTCAAGATCTACGTGGAACTCATCCGCCGCTGCCCATAAGTCTAAGAGCAGACGCTGCAGGTGTGGCTTCGTGCTACCTTTAAAAAATATCGCCCTGGCCGTTTGACTATCGGTTTGAATCTGGACTCTCTCGTTCTCTATCAGCGATTGAAACGCTCTAATTGCATTAACCATGCCAAATAGCTCCCTCGCAGTACTAGAAGACCCCTGTATCGATGCAGGAAGGGAAGTCCTAGCCACCAGATTTGCCCCCGACCAGGTGTGGAAAATTGCCCCAACTCCCGTTTCCGAAGCATCCGTCGATATTATGAAATAGTCTAGGAAATCCCTTTGGTTGGAGACCAAGTCCACATGTCGTTCCGTACCCATGTATTCAAGCCACCATTTGAACTCGAGTTTTTCCGCTAGGCTCGTTCCCATCTGAATTCTAGTGCGCACCCGCACTCTTATCTTCTCGATACTTCTGCCACCACGACCCGCTGCTTCTTCAATACATCTTCCCATCTAAATTGCGGGAAAACGAGCAAACTTCGTGGAGCAAGATTCTGTGATCAAATGGGGAACTTCCTCCTCTGAAACTCATAGAAGAAGTGATTTCGTGAAATCCGCAAATGGCTTCTCAGTGATTTCCCAAACAGATTTACTCCATTTTCACCATCTCTTCAAAATGCGAGGTCTTCACTTGTTCAGCTCCCATGAAGGAAGTTTGCCTTTTATCAAAATTTCACTACCTTCACGTAATGGAGCTCCAAGCAATCATTCTTTAATCCCATTATCGCACCCCAAAGTTTGCTCCTGAATGAGTTAGATGGGAAATTTCGCCGCGGAGACCCGAAAATTTGAAAAATTTCCCATCGACCTCCCAAAAAAAAATATGACGTCCTAGAAGATTGAAACTCAGGGGAAGATAGAGCTGATCGTCCTCTATGAATGTGCTTAAAAGCACTTGCCGAGTTGGAGTCAGAAAACTTCAGCACGAGGTTTAGTTCACCCCACTTCTCCACGTTTCAACGGGCCCTGCACGCGAATTCTCGCGGGTGCAATCGATCGATTTCGCTTACCACATTTCATTTTCAAACGTTTCCACCCTCTTTATTTTACACTAACGAGGGAAGGATACTTGATCAGTGTGGCCATTCACAGAGGGGTGTATACTGCCTTATGCAGCTTTCGACGCTGATTTCGAATCCGTTTTCAAAATCGGCCAAACTTCTCTCTGTGATGAGTTATGCCAATTATTGCTACCCATCTGCAAGCCCTGAGATTAGTGTACAAAGAGGCCTCTTAGCACAAAAACGAGTCTCTCTTCCTCCAGACGGGCACTCGCAGATTCGAAATCTTCCGAATTATAATAAACACTGGCCAAAAATTGGAGTGTGTCAAAATTGGATTATTAAATGGAAAAAAATCACTTTACAACCGCGATGTTCACAATACCAAAAATGGGCATAACTCGTCATAGAGAACAGTTTGGCCAATTTTGAAAACGGATTCGAAATCACCGTCGAAAGCTGCATAAGACAGTATACACCTCTCTGTGAATGGCCACACTGATCAAGTATCCTTCCCTTGTAAGTTCTGAAATGATTCCGACCCGTGCAAAAATGTTTTGACGGCGCCGGGAATGGAACTCGTGGGCTCGACAAATGCTGTTGCGCGTGCGCGTCGCGCGTTGCGGTCCCGCGGGCCGCACATGTCCGAGCTTGTACGCGCCATGTTTGCTGGCTTGGCTCGTGCACCACTGTGATCCAACCAACATTCATGAATAAGAAAATGTTTGGAATCCTTTCTCATTGCGAAATAGCCACATTTTAATGTTTAGCCAATAACAATACACATAAGATGGGGTATAAAGCTTAGATGAGTTGTTCTGCCACTACTCACGCAACAATACTGCCTATTCATTTCTCCTACGAACCATTCTTCCTAGCAATACTCGACGCTACCACCTAATGATCATACCATTTTATTAAACTATTGCAGATAATGTCCTCACCACAGTTTAAGCAAGACGAGGACCACCCTCCTGCCGCAGAAATCAAACAGGAACAAAACGATGAACAGCCCTGTGCCATTGCACGAGTCACCACCACATCAGGATGGAACCAATGAGGAGGAATCAGACCTGCGATCCTCACATCGACGAATGGAGGCGAAAATGGAGACCATCAATGAAAACATCAGTAAAATCAAGGCACACAGTCGCAACAGCATGGTAAATTATTCATTTTTTAATCCAAGAAAACAAAGATCACTTGTGTAAGCTTGCTTAGACACGGTAAAGCAAGCCTTCCCCTTCTGACAAGGCTGAACATGATCAGAAAAAAAACTAAAAAACAAAGGTAATCATTTTGCAACTAACACACTTTTAACTTGAGAAAAACAGAAGTTTTTTGCGACACATCTCATTCTACTAGTAACCTCCTCAAACAGTTACTCATGTAATCAATAGCGTCCCTTTAAGGCTTTGCTGGAAGACCTAGCGATACGGGTAGAACGAATGGAAGCTCATGATCGCGGAAAGGGAAATCTGCACCCGCAACGGCACATATGGGACCAACACAACCTAAACCAGCTTCACAAGTACGACGTGCCCAAAGCCCACAACCAAACCCAAGTGGAATACCAGCCACGCTCAAGGACTGCATATTCTGTGGAGGCCACCACTGGGCCACGGACTACGATCGCTTTACAACTTTAAAGGCCAGAAGAAACCGTATATACGAACTTCAAAGGTGTGAAAGATGCCTCAACAATCACTTAGTTACTGCTTTGCTTGCTCTGCAAAATCTTCCTGTTTCTATTGTAAACGCGCAAATAGAACTGCTGAAATGACTGAGCATCATAGTGCTTTCTGTGTATAAATTTGAGATGTAATGCTTACATCAATATGAGAGGAAGATTATATGGAATTTAAGTTTGCTAATTTTCTCGGTGCGATTTCTTGGTATTGTAATTAGTAGTACAATAAAACTTAGACGCTTCTCAGAAACTCAAACAGACCAATTAATCTCTATCAATAGAACATTGTTGAAATAAAGTAAGGGATGGAATGGTTCAATACGTGGAAACGGTTCAATGTCGAGTAATGCGAGTAAAACCAACGCGTGAGAGGTCAATAGCGTGTCATTCGTGTCAATCTAAGAACGTATAAACTGAAGGTATCATCCGACTTGCAAAACTAAACTTCATCCTTCATTCACCATCAAAGGACCACTCGATAACAACGGCAGGATCCACCGACGACGACTTGCCAACGACAACAGACGTGCTGCTCTTACGAGAACCACTCATGCCATCTTCATGCACTCGAAGACCGTAGACTAAATTTGGTTGTTTTATTAGGTATCTTGGTACTATTACATGTTTGTCGCCTTTATCTATTCTCGTTTGTCATTCCTCGCTTTGGTGTGCGCATTCAAGTATCCGAAATGGGAAAAAAAAAACTTTCCAGAAGAAAATCGACGCAGAATTTTAAACGTAGCGAACTTCGCCTACGAATGCGATGTATGCGAAGCATTATGTGCATTCATCGCAGCGGAAACTTCAAGGACACGTGCGGGAGAGTCATAGAGAGGAGCCGAATTTGCAATGCCGCACTTATGATGAGAAAATGGAGCTGAAACATGAAAATTGGATGAGAATTCAATCTTCAATAGTGTTAGCAAATGTATTTGTCGAGCTACAAACTTCTGAAGACACGTTGATGATGTGTATGCGAATGGTATGGGTGAATACATAGCGAATAACGTAATATTCAAGTTCTACTGATAATAGTGCAAATCGTTCTGCACACCGCTACGTTAACAGCGCACGGAGCTACAACAAAGGATGACTGCATTACTAGGTGAAGCATAATATCTATGAAGCCCTACCAAGGTTGTAATGTTCTGTACCTAAGATGCAGGAGAACACTTCCAAACCCGGGACACGCCGAAGCAGATAGACCTGCTTCCATGAAGGTAGTCCTTTTTTATGAAGATGAGACATAGTTCTTTCGTTTGCTTGCGATGTTTGTTTTGCAGAACTTATCGGTCGCTGGACGTTAGAGTGCAATAGATGTGGAGTTCTGCCGAAGCCACTGTTGACATGAAACAGAAAATGCTCTGCTCACCGTCGATTTCACAGTGGAAGCTTTCATAGTTCCATTGTCAAAAAAAAAAGGATTTAATTGCGACCAAAGGTTGAGAAAGATCATGGAGTTCTTGTAAGACCACAAAGGCAACACATACTATGTAGCTGTATGTTGTTGCTCCATGACGATACAACACGTCACGTCGATGTTGTTACCCCATGACGCTATGAGAAATAAGGTTGATCCGGCGGGAAGGCATGTTATTGATGCTGAATCTGATCAAAGACGGAATTTAACTCTACACCCCTGCCGTTGACGAATCAGGAGAAGACGTTTCATTGGGTCCATGTTTAAGTGGCAGCGTATGTCCAGCATTTGTTTTTGCATCGTCAATTATAGCAATAATCATTCCCTTAAAAAACTTGGCTGAAGAAGTGTGGCCCACGTGAAGTGTGCCTCTACGAAAAATTCAATCTGACCCTTTATGCATTACGATTAGCCACAGTTGTTTCGACGACAAGTGGGATATGGATCTCATAGCAGCGTTTCTTTTATCTCGTAGGTTAGTCGTACTATGTATTATATGATCAAAGCGTATTTGACTGGTGGCGTATTTTTTCTATAGGATGACAGAACATGAAGTGTCTTTGTTGATAAACGTTGTAAATCAAAAAGCTGCTGCCCACTTTTGATACCAATTATTTTGCAAGATCTTTCCGGATTCGCCAGTGGAGAAACTGCTATGCATCTTTTACATTTTGCAGTCGGTTGAAAGAATTACATAGAAAATGATACAGGTTTAGCTTTACGTTTTTATTTTTTTAATGTTTTCAGCTCGGTGTCACGACTTAAAATCAGTGTTGTAGAGTATCTACGCTTCAGCTGTCGTCGGGAAGATCTCCGAACTCCGTTAGACATCTCACTCACAAGGGTTCGGTTCAAATTATGCCACGGTTCTGCGGCGAACAAGCGAATATGACAGGTTGACTATTCCGAAAAGAGTTGGTATGAGCACTCAATACAACTGAAACGCCTAACACAGCTTGTGAACTAGGTTTCATGTTCAGGAGCGGGCGAGTCTCACAGTTGGGCGTCTTCGCAAGATGTTACCCTTGCATGAACACGTCTATTCTGATTGAGACGGCTATGAACAGGTTGCCTTGGCACGACGATCGCGTTGCGGCAAAGTGTATACACAGCTTGTTGCCAAATCCATATCGCTGCGACGTCGCCGGCTTATACAGAACAATGGGGGAATCACGCAAGGTCTGAAAGCGCCTTAGAGGCACCTTATGGATCCTGTAGAGTACGAGGTGATGACGAGGGCTGCGTCTAGTGTACTACAGTGAAACATATGTTAATACAATGGAACTTATTCAGTGCTGTAAATTTCGTGTCATTCGCTACCTTAGTAATGGACCGAAATGTTGGTTGTACACTGATGACTGGAATCAGCTTTCTTTTGAAACAAGTCTATTTTCTACATATAGTTGGAAGTGTACATTGAGTGAACAAGTTTCGATATCTAGGAAGTATCCTGAGTGAAGATGGATCTGTTGATATGGCAGTACAAGAAAGAATAAGATCTGCGTGGGACAAATGAAGGGAATCGACAGGCATCTTGTGCGACAAGAGATGCTCGAACGCGCTCAAGGGCAAGGTTCATCGCACGGTAGTAAGAGCTGCTCTCATCTATGGAAGTGAATGCTGACCATTAAGTAAAGCTCTGGAAAGGAAACTGACTGTGGCAGAGATGCGCATGCTTAGATAGTGTTGTGGGCTAACTCGTCTTGGCAAAGTACCAAACGAGGAGGTGCGAAGAAGAATGTAAACTGCCCCAATCCAAGAGATGGTGCGATCACAACGGTTGAGGTGGTATGGGCATCTGCTGAGAAGAAATCAGGAGCATCCTGCCCGTCAAGTTTTGAGCGTGGAAATCGCCGGCAAGCGGCCAAGAGGAGCCCCGAAAAAGCGATAGAAGGACGTAATTAAGAGAGATGTAGAAGATCTTCACGTCACGGAGGAAGACGATCAAGATCGCGCTTTTTGGTGGATTAGAACCCATACAGCGCACCCTGCGACAGTGCGGGACAGACGCGAAGAAGAGGAAGAAGAAGTTGGAAGTGTACATTGGCAATGAAATTTCTCCTTTTGAATAGTTGATAATCGAATTGTGGGAATTTTGGAATTGATCGAATGTTCGAATAATCGAATAGCTCGAACAGCTAAGCCTTTCGAATTATTCGACTATCTTAATGATTGAATTTTTAAAATTTTCGCACTGTTCGAATATTCGTTCGCATACCAATATATAGTTGCGTTTGACGACGTGCGTTTGCCCACTCATTACTCTACCGAAAAAACCCTAGAGCTCGATGCTGATGAAAGGAGCCGCGCAAGCCCAGCGAGAGGAAGATGGAATGCTA
Organism: Ancylostoma ceylanicum; assembly: GCA_000688135.1. Lineage (NCBI taxonomy): Eukaryota > Metazoa > Nematoda > Chromadorea > Rhabditida > Ancylostomatidae > Ancylostoma > Ancylostoma ceylanicum. Next base: position 241,651 of record JARK01001507.1, on the reverse strand, counting down.
GAATCGATCACATTAGTAGCAGAAAAACACGTACTGGCAAGAGCGAGGAGGTATTTCCCTCTCTACAAAGAAGACCCCACCCGTCAGCAGATATAGTCATCCAGCTATCATTGTACATGCACAATATTGACAGGTAGAGTAGGCGATTTCAACGGTTTCTGCATGATCTGGGCAAAACTAGAGAAATTGCAGGAAATTTCGAGCACGTCAGATCATGAAATGTTCACATTAAGTCGACCGAGAGTGGAACTGCAAGAACGAGAATGAACTGAGTGAAGATTAGCCATAATTATTTCTAGGCTTCATAGTCAATAAAGGAAGTATAATGACTTCCGAGATATATTGTGTATAAAAAACTTGACATTTTGGTTGTACTTTTATGTATAAAATTCTTCCAAATTTTATTTCATTTCACATATTGTCAACAAATACTGCAGCATATATACAGACATCAAGAAAAGCCGCAGAATAAATAAATCAAACTAGAATTTTACTTCGATGAGGTTGTAACGTAAGTTTTCGCTGTATGAGAATTTTCAATAAAAATTCTTATAAAAATCAAACAACAATAGGGATCAATCGAAATATTCATCATGGTTTCAGTGGTCTTTTCGGCAAGAATTCAGTTCCTCTGCGATATAAGTCAACAGGCTGAGAGTCGGAGAAGAATGACAGGGGTTCATAAAGATCATCAGCTTTGGCGAACCGGTTTCCACGCAGCGAATGCTCCAATGACCTGAATAGGTGGTAGTCAGTTAGAGTAGGGCAGTTTCGCAGGGTGTGTGGTAAGGATCGTCCCAGCCTATTTCTTCAGTCTTTTTGCGAGCCCTTCTGCCGTATGCGGATGAGCGCTATCGTGTATCAGAATGGCACGACTTCGACGAAACTGAACAAACTTGTCACTTTCCAGATAGGCTTGAACACGGATCAACTGATCGCATAGACCTAGCAGTAACGCTGCACCCGTTTTCCAGCAGTTTCAAGTGCACGATGCCCTTACGGTAACACCGCACACAGAGAAGCACCTTTTTCGAGTGGAGGTCCTGTTTGGGCGTTAGCATGGGGCGCTGTCCTGGAATAAGGCAATGATTGAGGCGCCTCACGTTATTCAGCAGAACCAATTTCTGATCACAAATTTACATTCTGGTGAAGGAACGGGCGCTTTCCGTTACTTTTATGTAGAGAATTTGTGACTTCCACACGTCGTTTTATTCTGACATCGGGTCAGGTCATGAGGTACGCACCTGCCATGCCGTATCTTTTTTTCACGATCATTTAAAATTCTAGCAATTTACATATGTGAATATGTAAATTGCTAGAATTATGTGTGTACATTACATGTGTGAGAGTGCTAGACAATATTCGAGTGCTTACGATAGGATTCCTCCCAGTAGTAAGTAGTTAAGCCCGTTATTATATAACATGATGTTAGGTGAACGTACTTCATGCATCAGCACCTGACTCTGCATAACTGACGTTGCTTTTGGTACGCGTTGCTTTGAGAGAGCATTGGTCGCACTGTAAAGCGATAATCATTAATTTTGAACAGACAGCCATGAATAATGACCATCCACGAATTTCTTTATTCGTGAGTGTATACTTTCCGAATGAAATTCGCTGAGTCAACATGCATCACCTACCGTCACAGCTAATCCGGCAACAGTCAGTTTCGATAAGAAGTTTTTCGTTTTTTGGACGAGTTTCAAAATGCTATCAACGCAAATATACTGACGTCTGTTGAATTTTGCTTCTAAACTGTTCTGTAATTACACTGAATGTAGCAGATTTACGTGATTATTACCTGCCGAAGTTATGTCAAGTGCTCAAATCGATTAGAAGAGGAAAATTCATTGGTGCTCCCCGCAAAACGGCAAATACTTCCGCAACAACGTAGTATAAACATATGTACCTTCAATAGATTATAGCTCCTGTAGGAACCATCCTCGCGTTTGAAATTTTCTTAACGATCGTCCTTACTTTTACAGGGCCGGATGTGGGAAACAGTCCATAAATTTTTCCATATTTGATAGAAGAAGAATCATTCGAGGCACTCAAACAAGAACCACACAGTAGTCCACGCTTACCTCGCCCTTTCGATCATGCGTTATTTTCTTTTCTCAACCCATTGACGACCACGAGGCTAATCGGCAAAGCGCACTTTTTCGGTCGCGTGGGACCGCGCGACTCACCGGTGGGCCGCGCGCTTCCAACGCTTCTAACGCTTCTGGAACAAGATTCCAAATTAGATTCCTGTAACCATCCATTTTATGTTCAGTATTTTCATCACAATTATGTGAAACCCTTATGAGAAAGGGCGTTGCTCCCACGCGCCAAACACAATAAACCGCGCCCGGTCGTCAACAAGTTAACATATTTTCTTAAATTGAGTGAGTGTGTGGAAGAACATAGAATAGAAGGAACCCGCAACATCACTGGACGTACATCATCGCGTGAATCAGTAGGTGCTACATCGGTCATATGCTTCTTCTGATGAGAGACAAACGTTGATTTCTCATTGACGGGTCGATCCTCACAAATAATAGCCTGAAAATTGTTAGAATACACAAAGCAGTGCTATTAAAGGCAGCACCCACGGAAATTTTTGTGTTGGAGATTTCGCCGAATTTCAAGATTTTCAGTGACGGTGAACTCATAGGCAGTGATGAAACCGCGTGAAACACGCCGGAAGACGAGAAATGAAGGCGCTGTTTCCCATGCGTCCACAGCGCGGACGAGTTTTCCGCTGAGGGTATACGCGCGTATCGTCACGAATTCTTGTGGATGGTGTGCATTCCGTACCCTACACTGTACAATATTCCTTACACAACATGATACATTAGGCTGAACCACTCGTAGCATGCCAAATCAATAGCTCGTGTAGTGACTACGATCTGCAAAACCTGCAAAACCGCGGTTTTATTTTCAGGATTAGATAACGAGAACGCATATAGTAGCACAGAAGAGGCGAACAGAGACAATACACATAACGCAAGAGTAAGAAAGTGAAAATTTATTTTTACACAAGTTAAAACGGCAAATAATGTAAGAAAAAATGAAAATTGATCACTCGAAAAACACTGATCATAAAGATAATATTAAACACAGAACAAATACCATTTAAGAATGAACAGGTCGCCAAGCAAGATTTAGAACCACGAAAGGATCGGTGCCTGACAGAATAGCACATTTCCCTATGACATTAGCAGCGCTCACAACTGATAATCGACATCCAAGAACTCCAACTTTTACGAAATTAGTAGCCTTCACGAGATTGAGAATTGCAATGATATTGTCAATACAATCAATATCTGAATTCCGTACCTTTTCAATGAACTCGTCAATTTTTCATCACTACACTGTAATAATGATAGCTAGATTGATGTTATTTCTTATGTTTTATTTTATTTATTGCGCATTTATTATTTATTTTATTTTATTTTATGTATTTTATTAAGTTTTTTCAACTTATTTTATCTTCATTTTATTATTATTCAATTTTTATTTTACATTATTGCGCGCATTTGATGTGAAGCGTGCGATCGGACACCGGTCACACCGATCTGACGCTGATAGTGAGACAACATTTATGAACACTTACCATCCATCGGCTTAAACGGTGTCCGATAGCACGCTACGAATGTCTCAGCTGATATCAGGCGTTATTCATGCTTGCGGTGCGTAAAAGTTTACGTGTCGCACAAAACTTCACGAAATTTTCACGTTGTATCGATGCGGCGGAAATGAGAACGCAGTTTGTTTGCGCGGCAGCCGTGGCGGTGAAACCAGGAACATTCTCAGCTTGCCGGGAATTCTCTGGTCCCTCCTTATACTGTATTGTGTATCGGCGCGTAAACTCTGACGCGCCGCAAGCATAAATAACGCCATACTCTGAAGTGAAATGGCGACCAATTTGGCGAGGTTTGTTTGGCAACCTAGGAAACGGGTTTGCCAACTAGCCAGGCAAACGAACTCCGCCAAATGTCTTGCCAAACAAGATGTTCCGCCAAATGGGTCGCCATACGAACCTTGCCAAATGGGTCGCCACACAAACCTTGCCAAATGGGTCGCCATACAAACCTTGCCAAATGGTTCGTCATGCAAACCTTGCCAAATGGGTCGCCACACAAACCTTGCCAAATGGGTCGCCATACAAACCTTGCCAAATGGGTTGCCGAACCTCACCAAATGCGTCTTCATGCATGCCCTGATTATTGCCTCGCCATATGAACCTTTCATTTTTGCATTGCACTTGAAATTTCAACGGGTGTGGATCAGATCCAGGATGTACCTCGGATCTGGGCAACCGCACCAGTAACATCCATTAATGCCATGCACGACGGAGAGTGGCTCCTGCATCTCACCCGCATTGGCCAACGTCGTACATTTCTGGATGTCGTTGGAATCCGCTGGATCAAAGCGACCGCGCACTACGATGCTTGGTCCGCCGANGGGGGGGGGAACCAGTGGGAACTTTATGGACAAAATTTCTGCAAAAATCCCACTTTACAAAACTATCCTGCAAAAACTATCGATTCATTCCCAAGGAAGAGCGCAGTAGAGAAAGGTAGATGACCAACTCCATTTTAGAAGTAGTTAGGGAATAATCATTATGGCCACTTTCACAACAGCATTCGAAAAAATGACATTTCTGAGAAGCTCTCAAGTGTCACACGTAAGTTATTTACCTACTGAATGTTGCAGAACTAATGAAATAAAGTAAACAGCTGGATCGGTAATGCGATCCTTGCGGGAATTCGAAAGAACTGGCTCATGCAGCAGCTCAACAATTCGCTATGGCCTTTTCTCAGCGGTGTACGCATGTGATTATTTGAACCACGGTGAGTGTAGGTTTTATCATTGCTAAAATGTGTGTAGGCTGCTGTAATGGAATAACGCCAAATAGAATAACTAAAACCTTAATATAATGAAATGTCGTTGAGAAAAAGCTGGAAAACGAATAAGTACGTGTATAGTGCGATGCAAAACGTTTAATACCACTGCGAAAGGAATATGTTAAGGGACGGTATTGTGAGAAAATGGCTGACAAATGCTAGGGGATTCAGGAATTCGGCCAATTTCTGGATTGGTTGAAGTACAAGGTTTCGAAAGTACTCGTCCAGGAAAGGTATTTACTCAGGGCTGGCATTCACGAGCGCATGAAAAGAAGGAAAAACCAACTTTCACGTCCTGCGTCTCGTAAAACTACGTAGTCTATGAGATGACCAATCATTTTCACCTTTGGTGGCTTGCATTAACGTTACGGTTAAGGCAGTTTATACTGAATGCGTGCGTTTGACGCGCGTGCGTCTATCTGATGAAGGAAAGGGCCAGTCGCCTTGCTAACGCACGCGTTTACGGCCTCGTGGCGGGCGCTCGTTCTTTTAACTGAGGATGTCCATGCCACGTTAACAGGTCTCCATGGAAGATCTTCCGCAAGTAAATGCGTGCGTCTGACTAGTATAAATAGGCCTTAAAATGTTGGTCAACGTTCTATGAATCCCATCTTAGTGGTTAGGTGGTCCGCTGACATTGCAACACGACAAGTATGGAGAGACTGACGGAAGACCTAAGGCAGAAACATTGGCTAGAATAGCGTTGCAAAAAATTTGACCTATAGCTCAGGCTAAATCTAGAACAGGATAAATTTCCGGAATCCGAGGGTTAAAGCTAGTCGGTCCAGACTTAACATTCGAGTTTGAGCTTCTTACAACTTTCAGACTATTGAAAAGGCGCTGTGTCAAAGTATAGGGTTGCCAATAAGGACCCACCAGAAAACCCAGGTCGCAGAAACAACGCTTGTTTATTTATTTGCATGCTTTAAGGGTTTGCCTCTACCTGATGGAGGCAGGATACAAATTAGATATAAAAACAGTGATCTCCAAACGGCCGCAGGAAAGGGGCGGGACCGCGGCGCGGCGTCCTTGGGCAGAGACACAGAGGCTGTGCATGCTGGCTCTGGTTGTCTGCTGCGGCGTAGCACTCGAGTTCTCTGCAGCTGGCAGAACCAGACAACCAGGACGAGCATGCAGAGCCCCTGTATATCTGCCCAAGAACGCGGCGCCGCGGTTCCGCCCCTTGTCTATGGCCGCTTGGTGTTCACTGGGGGCAGATATCTCGGACTACATTTAAAATAACGATACTAAATATATAATAATAATTATTTCATACTTTTCCTTAGTCAGAATACAACACAAAGGTTGGATACGACGAGGGTGTTGTTGAGATCTTCCGAAGCAAGTCACTTTTTCAGGGCTTGGATGCACCATCGAGGTTACCCAGGGTAAAAAATTCGTCGCCCATGTTAACAATGGGTAATTTTCTGTTGTTAGCACGTTCACTCTGGGTAATTTCAACGATACATCTGGTCCCAAATTTCTCTTTCTTCCATATGAATTTTAAAGAGCTTTTATGCACTGGTCAATGCATAGATGTGCAATGAGAGGAGGTTCTTAGCAAAGGGAGGGGGGACGCCACCCCATCCAAGAATGAGTGGACGAGAGTTCGAAATTACTTTGCAAATTAAATGAAAACTTTGTATTAGTGTATTTTTAATTGCAATTAGTATTTTTATTAATTTTTATTTCTGTCCAGTACCGCAAAACGGCGGAGGCCACAATTTTTTCCCACCCCACCCCTCCCGCCCACTTTCTACACCCGCCTCTGGTTCCTAGTGATGTGAAGATAAAAAATCGGAGAATTAGGAAGTGAATGGGAGGAAAAATCTACGGAATGGTTACGCTCAAAAATTATGTAGAAAAAAAGAGAGCCTTGGAATGGAAAAAAAAAGAAAGAAAATGGATTCTGTTGACTGAGGAGTTTAATTTCCGATTTAGGCCAGGATTTTGAGGAAAAAAAACTGTTTCTTTGGAGGAGTTAGAAACTATATTCTGTAAGGAAAGGGCTCAGCCATCACCAACTGTTTTATCTTTTGGAATGGACTTTTGACAGAACGTCTGCAGCTCTACGGACAAAGAAACGGCTTTTTCCCGCAATCGGCGCCTAATCAGGAACACTGCTATCATCTACATCATCAGAGCCGCACACGACAGGAACAAACCCAACATTAAGCCATCCTACGAGGAACTGCATATGTGCTCGAGGGTCTTTGGACCTCCCCATATGCAAGAAGGACCTTTGGCGCATCAGAGAGCAGTCCGAAGGCGTACGGGGCCGGCCGGTTGCCATAGACCACGCCGCTCAGAATGGGCGATTCTCGAGCGTGTTACCGTCGTTTGTGAACCTCGTTCGGCGTTACTATGAGAGTGCAAGCGGCGTGGGTGCAGCGCGATTGAATTTCACCTCACCTTCGAATTATTAATGCACATCGGTTCAATACGAGCCGCGTGAGCGTAGGCAGCCAGGTGCGGACGCGTCAACCGGGAAAAAAGCGTGAGAAGTTTCTTGAATTTCACATTGATCGAGCAAAAATTTGGGTGCGGATCATTTGGGTTAACCGATTAACTTGGGTTAAAATTGAAGATAAAGGGTTAAAATTTGATCTGTTGCGGAGAGGCGGGACATTTTACGACCGATTCCTCGGATAGAAACGAGTTTTTAAGTTTTTTTTCCCACTGTCAGACGAGCGAAGGAACTCACAATTTACGTTTCTTCCATATTTTTACTTGATTCCTTCACTATATTCCAACAATATTCTATTTTTACACCACAAATGCATCTGTACTTTAGACCTCATAATACATATTGGTACAAATGTGCATTTGTTCCTATTTTGTGCGTAGTATACATAGAAAAAACACAAAAGGTACTAGTACTCTTTCAATATAGATAATACTCTTTCAATATAGATAATACAAAAAATAAAATAATAACGAAATAAATATTAAACTTGAAATAACTTACTAAAACATCATAAATACAGTTTTGTAATAATTATAGCTGCAAGATAGGAGTAGAGTGATTGTTAAGCTATATGTGTGTACCAGTCTGGCCGTCCGGCTGACGCCGGACTTCCGGACTTCTACTAATGCTCGCTTCGCTCGCATACTTCACATTGAATACAAAGAAAATCCTGAAAACCTTTCGCCGCATACCTATATCCCCTTCAAATAGTTTCAATGCTCTCCTGAAATTCCCTCAAATCCGCCAGGCCTTCTCTCATCTCCACAACGTGACGCTCTTTGGTAGGCACTGGGGGCTGTAAGCATTTGAATGTAACCGATTCAATGTAAATGATCACTTGGAATGATCTATGTTTAGCTGGCTGTTGTGGTAGCTAAGTGATAAGAGTCTACTTCTGCATGTAAACAGAATGAAGGGGGTGGCTCATTCAGAAACGAATGGAAGGGACAGAGAATGATGAGCAAGTAGTGCAGAGGAGAAAGAAAAGCATTTAGGAGAGAAAGCCGCGATGGATATTCGCGTAGGATTGGACCCGTATGAGTGCATCCTTCATTTTTCCAAGCGATTCTACACCTCGCACACCCTTTCACACCATGAAATCCACTTCAAAACGTCTCCCCACTTTGAGCGCCGGCGTACCCTTACCACAGCGGCGGACCCGTCTCCCACCACTTTGAGCGCCGGCGTATCCTTGTCACAACGGTGAACCCGTCTCCCCCCACTTTGAGCGCCGGCGTACCCTTATCACAACGGTGGACCCGTCTTCCCCCATATTGAGCACCGGCGTACCCTTCTCACAGCGGTGGACCCGTCTCCCCTCACTTTGAGCGCCGGCGTACCCTTATCACA
>JARK01001507.1:217369-231580 GCA_000688135.1 Ancylostoma ceylanicum | reverse complement strand
CCCCACTTTGAGCGCCGGCGTACCCTTATCACAACGGCGGACCCGCTGAGGAACGGTAAACCACTTGGGGATATGATTGGTGTACGACAGCCGCCCTACTGATCCTTCAATCTAGGATGAATGAATTTCGTGACACACAGACACGCACACACACACACACTTACACACTTACACACAGAATAAGCCCGTTATTATAAGTCATGATCATCGTGAGGCGAAATGGGCCGTTACCAGGCTGCCGTGATTGGCGAGTTCAATCAGTGTGACGCCCCAATTCCACTCGCGATGATAAACACACTTAAGCTATTAATAAAGTGGCACATTTCTGAAGCTATTAATAAAGTGGCACATTTCTGTTATCGTTCGCTCTACCCGACTCATACTGTACTCGCCCTCTCAAATGCGTCATCAGCCAATCACAGCACTGCACACCATAGGCGCAGAGAAAGGCCACGCCCCTATTTCAATGTCTGCTCCTCGCCATCACATGAACTGTTTCCGGGGAAACGAATGCTGCGCTAGCTTACAACATGTGGTACCTAGCGGTGCGTATGGAAAGACTTTCACAGATTTCTACTTTTTTTTGGCTTCTACAAGCAGAAAATTCACTTAATTTCATTCAAATAAATCAGATTTTAATTAATTTTTTCCTTCAATTTCATTTAATTCGTTGCTGTTCTAGAGAAAATCCTCAAAGATAAGCTACCCGGCTGCAAAGCTCACGATCTGAATTACATTACCTTAGCTTTTGCTTACAAGTACTGCGTACAACTCTCATGAATTCATATAGATTTATGGTCGGTTAGGCTTGGTTATGGCTGCGTAAGAATTTACCACTGGCGCAACCAAGGTTTTTTTGCTGCCGATTCCTTTCGCAGAAATTGGTATTAAGACGTAAAACTTCTCTGATATTCATTTCTGTACAAAAACTGCCACAAACACCAGAGCTCAACAAGAAATATGGAGGATTTTATTAAGAAGGAAACGTATGTAATAGTAACAAAGACAGGAAATGCTAAGGGAAAATGTGCAAGTCTTGAACGTGGATAATTAAACCGCAATGCATTTAGAGAAAATCGAAGCTTATAAGGCTAGAAAATCAAAGTTGTTCCACTGCATCACGGAGAGAGTGAATTGCTGTATTCAAGCAGAAATTCTAGAATTGGTCATTGCTTAAGTTTTTTTTCCAGGTTCTTATAAGGAGAGGAGTCAGGGAAGGGACGTTTAGCACCCGCGCACGTACATATTGCCACGTTAGGATGGCAGTTACGAGACCCTACTGGTTTCATTCTTTCCTTGAGGGGGTAGCTCACCGTTGGTCTTAGGTATGTTGCAAATCACTCTTGGTTTTTCCTTGTCAGGTTCAAAAATGCCCAGAAGCCTGACCGCCACATGCCCGGGTAGTAAGTCTCCGTGGACAAGCCCAGAAATTCAACCTGGGGCCGCATGCATCATTGAGATCACCCAAGGTAAACGTGTTAAAACCGCAAAACTTTACCCATCATTAGAACGGGACAAACGCCGACCACCACTAAGCCACCACTGTTCGCATATGCATTCACTCGGGATCCGCTCGTGCGCGACAATCGCGCCGCAGCGAAGTATAAACACAAATTGTGGATTGGAGCAGACAGCCTGCTTGCCGTGTCGTGACGGACTACACTGATCTGTGGGGGACGCGGTCAAGACGTACGCCGCGACGCGACCGCGCCGCACGCGCATTCTCCTTAAATTCAGATTGGTTTTCCATAGAATGGTATCGGTAGCCTCTTCGCAACAGTTTGTCGTCTACGATACCATCCATCGGTCTAACCCGAGCTTAGCAAACATGTTTATTTCTCCCCACGCTACTGCAGCCGCGACGCGCGCATGAATCGACCAATCACAGCTCCGCAGCGTACCTCTTGTCACGCAGCCATCAGTGGGAGTCTCGACAATTGAAGTTTCCTGTACTACAAGAACTGCAGACACTCTGCATTTTTTGCGTGCGAAAAATGTGACTCCAATCCTATATGATTCTGGAAGTACTATTCATGCTATCAGAGGAAACAAAAATTCTGCAAAATGACGTCCAGTGATCTTTGGAGAAAGCGTGGAAAAACTTAGAAACGTTTGAATGCCTTCTTCGGAGGAGGTGTGGTTTGTGGCTGTGATTCATCTCCATGATGACGTCACATCAGTGCCATAGAAATCGCATGAATAAGGAATTTTATCGCTGTTTGCCATGTGAATGGCATTGCCCCATGCCGCTGTGTGGGTAAACAGAAAGCGCTGGAATATCAGTGCCACGGGGTGAAGAGCCACCCAATATCGAACTGTGACGTCAACTGTTCGGCACATCACCTGTTCACCTAAATTAAGCTCTGATTTATGAACAATGACCAGGCGTGGGGGATGTAAATGGCAGGAGAAAAACTCGATTTGTGGGCGTTTTCAATTATGGTGAAGGTAATAATTTCACAACGCGGATTAAGCAAATTACACCTGCACTTGCAGGGTTTTTTTTTTGCAAGATCCCGTATGAGCCCTAATGAGTTGCGAGGAAGGGCAAGTGAAGTCCCGGGAAATTACCACTTATCTTGCAATTCTCAGGTCAACTGTTTTATAGTGCCATAAAAAGGGATTTTCGCTCTGCCGAAAACGCCACTAAATGAACGTGCGTGAAAGTTCTGGCTCTACGTGCAGGACGACAATTCTTCGGCAACTCTCTCCTAGAGAAGCCGTTCCAAGCGTTGACAAAAAATTCAGGTTATCTCCACCGCTGAAAATACTCAAGTCTTATGAAATAATGAAATCTGGTGCAAATTGTCTGTTCGTCAAGAAATGCAACCTACGAAGAACACATCGTGATGGTAGCCCATCTACTTTCAGAGCTACATATTTGTGCTGGGTCAAAAAAAATACACTCGCACAAAAAAATTGTGAAAAAAAATCCGCAAAAATTGTGGTGAGGAAGACTGGACGCTCAAAATTTGGAGATCCAGTATAAGCGCATGTCCACTGTGATGGCTGCACGGTACGAGTACTACTGAGCAATTTACAACGCTACAAGTCCACCTTAATTTTTTAACACTTCATGTTGCTTTAACATTTGATTTTTTGAGGGTTGTTCTGTCTCTGAGCTTCATATGGTGATTCCTCTTCAGTGGCAAAATGAAGTCTCTTCAATTGCTTTATTTGTAAGCTTTCGGAGTTAACGCCTTCATCGGACCTTAACGTTAACAATGAATCTTAATCTCATCAGAAGCTTACAAAAATGCAGTTAAATACTAACAATACCAGCGAGCAGATGATTTTTTCCTTGACTTGACTTACCATTCCTCTTCTTTGTGAGGAATATACCTCTTTTTGAATGATAACACAGCAGGATTTCAGACTTTTTGCGCGAGAACTGTTTCCCCGACACGGATTACTCATTGTTAGTTTTGTGATGACTGTGCGCCATCATTGTCTCTTCTTTCTGGGAATCTTCTCCAGTTGTGTATGAATAGACGATGTCGCTGCAGTGACTCTGTATGAATCCTGAGAGTGCTTGGCAAGAAATCAGTTTCGTTTCAACTTTATTCAGGAAGTTTTTTTACGTACAAAATAATTCCGAGCATACAATTTTTTAGTTCACATAAGTTTTGCCTCATTTTTCAATCACCTACAGTAACCACGGTATCTGTTCTGCAGAAAGCAGAAAAAAACGCGAATTCGCGTTTTTTCGTTTTTTCTCCATAACTGAGTTCCTTTTTGCTCTTATCGGAACTTCCGCCCACCATTCAATTTGTGGGAACGAGATCTTCAAGAAGAGTTTAACACCGCTCTCGAATTTTCACTACAGAAGCCTCTACTTCCCAAATCACCTGCGGGTACAAATTAGCCAGCGAGACTCAGAGATAATTGTATCCTAAGGATATTTGCCACTTGACGTGCAGATTATGCCAGAAACATAAAGAACTGCGTAAATTTTCGTAATCTAGAGCTCAGAGCGAGCATTTTGGCATCTCATTCAGTTACATTTCAGTTGCTTCCAAATTTTCCAAAATTTTTCGGAGGCGTTGTTTCCAGCCGCAAGAAGAGCGTTGTGGGCCTAGGTGAAGAAATTTCCTTTAAAAATTTTACAAATAAGCTGTGTGTTCCAGGTGCTGTTTGAATGGCGGAATACTGGAGTGGCCACATCTTCTGTTTCTTGAGGCGAAAAACGCTACTTTGCGATATCGTATTTATGTGGTAGTGTGTTCCAATGTTCACATGTACCGCAGCCGTCATGGATTGACGTACGGTAGCTGTCAATAGAAAGTCAAAGTCGTACACTTACTCTTCATTAAGAACAGCTTTCGAATTTTGGTACGAACACTGGCTAAAGCCAAATTCGAGGTTTCAAACTCTGGGAATATGGGAGAGCTGGCCGGTCATTGCCTTGGGGATATGAAGTCCGGTACGTTGCTCTGAAACCATCTCTATGTTGAGTGTGCCGTGTGACAGGGAACGGATTCTCGTTAAAAACTCCACCTTACTTAGATACTTAGATGGCCCGTCTTCACTTGTCGTGCGGGCCCCAGCATCGCTTCCATTCGATTCTTTCTCTCGCCATTGTCATCCAGGAGCATCGTGGACGACGCCGTCGAGAATTTTGACTCGTTTTCAGCTGAGCGTTCAGCTGGTCCATCCGTGCAGCGAAAACATCTGCCCATCTCGTTGGTGGTCTCCCTCGAGGTCGTTTTGTTTCTCTTGGGATCCATTCCAAAGTTCGTCTTGTCCATCTATCATCTTCCCTTCGCATTATATGACCGGCCCATCGGTGCTTAGCTTTCGATACGTATTCCGCCGGATCGTGAAGGCGGGATATTCGCCTCAAATCGGAACTGCGAAGTCCGGCTTGCATTTGTGTACGCCGGTTGTACCTCAGAAGACACCGCTCAAGCGCTCTGTGCACGGTGCGAAGTGACTTTAACGTGGCCGCGATGTCCGACCACGTCTCGGCAGCATAGCAGAGCGCTGGGAGTACTGTCGAATCGAAGAGATGAGCACGGAGTTCGTGGTCTGTCAGTTGGTCAGTGGCTTCCCTGAGAGGCCCGAAGGCAGCCCACGCTGCTCTTCTTCTTCTACCCAGCTCTTCTTTGAGGTCATTCTCCATGTTCAATGAGCGTCCGAGGTACACATAGGACATCGTTTCTGCTATTTGAGTCCCTTCAAGTTCTATTCGTTCTCCATCGCAGAAGGCGTTCTTCATGAACTTGGTTTTTGTCCTATTCATCCGCAGCCCTATCTTTTTCCCTACTTCGTTTAACTCGTTAAGCATCGCCTGTGCTTCATCGGTACTTCTCGAAAAGAGGACGATGTCATCTGCAAAACGAAGGTTTGAGAGGAATCTTCCATCAACTCGAATACCCCTTTCGTCCCAATTGAGTGATTTCATTGCCCACTGCAAAGCGGCGGTAAACAGCTTCGGCGATATAGTGTCGCCTTGTCGCACTCCCTTCGCAATTGGGATGGTTATGGGGCGCTGGAAGAGCTGCACCGTTGTAGAGCATTGACGGTAGCCGTCGGCTAATGCCCTCACATACGACGCATCCACTCCTTGATTGACTAATGCTGACAATATGGCGTTTGTCTCAACGCTGTCGAATGCTTTTTCGTAGTCGACGAAGGTTAGGACGAGAGGTAAGCGATACTCCCGACAAACCTCTATGACCCTCGAAAAAAAAACTCCACCTTGCATTTCCGAAATGCTTTACCCTCCATTGCTTCAGATGTGTTTCCAGAACTGAGGATCGATACAACTCAATGCTCATTCTGCTACCCTTTCCAGGAAAGCCAGCATGGTTCGACCCGACTCAGTGATTCCGGCCCATACCGTTATTGAGCGAGATCCCTGCTTGCGAGTGACAGCGTCGAATTGACAGATTTCTTCCTATTCAACCATAAGCTGTCGTTCTTTTTATTCAAAACTCGCTGCACTATGAAAATTTCCTCATCTGAAAAAACCAGGTTTTCCAGGTCACCGTTGGCGGCCCGCATGAGTAGCAACTCGAATCAGTTTCCCGTCTGAACCGGCGATAATTCCTGAACTTTCTGCAGTTTGAACGGCTTGGGTCCTAGGTCTCCTTTCATAATCCTCATGACAGTACTTCTCGAAATCCCTGTGCTTTTTGCGAGTTTTCTTAACACTTGACGAGGGCTGCTTTTCATACAGTACTCTTTCTGCCACCTCCGTAACGTTTCCTTGAAGAGCCAGTCTCAAGGTACGTATCTTTTGATTGTTCGGTGAACCTGGCTCTGGCTAACTCCTATACTTTTCTGCTCCTTGAAAATTTGCAGTTGTTTCTCTTCGGAGTGATAAAGGGCGACAATAGTTGAGTGCTTGTCTTCCATGACAGAAAAATGATATTGGTTCGTCTGCGAGAGCAACCAGCTTTATATATCTACCCCTGCAGATCATGTACAAACATGCTCTACACCTCCATTCTCAGCTGCAATGCCAACTTGTCAGAGGATACCCTTCAAAATTATTGTCACTTCAATTGGACCACCCTGTATTTCTATTGGGAACATAAAAATTACAAAGTTTTGAAAAAAAAAAGGCAGAGTAATTCCAGTTTCAGCTGGTGTTTTTCAGGAGCCGCTTCGCAACTGCGTAGTTACAAAAACTTCCTAGGACAATAAATGAAAAAGACTCACTACGGGTGGGAAATCTTTGCACTTGACTGTTCATGTTCGACTGATCACATGTGAATTGAGTTTTATTTCTAATTCAGGTTAACAATCTGATTGCTATCACAGTGAATAAATAAATAAATATGTGATTAAATATCAATCAATAAATTATACAGCAAGTTCGACCTGCCCATACCACCGACTGGCTACTTCCCCGGGAATTACGATAACTAGGGTGATATGAGCGTGCCGACAATCACAGACAACGATAATTGCGCTTATATCACAGGTAATTTGCAATAGAATACGTACGTGAAGGGGAGGGACGGGACGAGACGCGGTTTGTGGCGCCCGTGCCGTCGGGGCGCCGGCGCCACACTCACTCTGGCCGAAAGACGAGCGAGAAAGACGAGGAACGAAAGAAGCAGCGAAGGAAATGACGTCATCATCGCACCCGAGCAGCAGAAGTTTATTACAGAGAGCACACATCGTGGAGCACATTATTAATTGGCGCGAAATTCGAAAAAAAAAAAGAAGAAAACAACTGGGGGCGGGGAAAAGACAGAAACGAAGGAAACCCTGAACGACTACGGTAAGGCGGTCGGCGCGGCGGAACGCATAGAGATCTCTCGACTTTTAGACAGCGATCACACCGACCGTACGACTAAAGAAGGAAAGTGAGGACGAAGAGATGCCCGGAGGAGTGAGGGGAGGAGCGGAGGAATTGAGGATAGAAGCGGCATGCAGACAGGGTTAGTTGAAGGTGCGGAGACCGGAACGAGCGCAGTACATCATGACGTTCCAGTTGGACAGACAGACCAGATCCGACTTTTCCACGGAACTGACACGATCACCAGATGGAGCCACATTGCACAAGCGAAGGCACCTGGAACAGCAATCAATAACGATCAATAGCAATCAATAACTGGTTGTGATCAAATTTCGCTCACCGATCTCCAACACCCAGTTCCGAGTTGGACATGCCGAGAAACTCGCAACATTTGCGATTGTCACGATTCTGATTGGCACAGTACAGGATGGATGACAGATACTGTAACACGAACGATAATTACCGTAGTTTGGGGTTACGGTAGCGAAATTTGCTAACCTTAAGATCACATCCATCTTGTTGTACCGCAGCAATGAGCGTCTCGGCAGCGACGTGTTCACGATGTTCGTACGTGCACAGTGAGTGACAGTTGGCGGGCACCTGAAATTCATGCTTGGAAATGCATGAGAAAATACAATTTTGTGATGATTTAATGTGAATATTGATTTTAAGAATTCAGGAGAAAACCATCAAAATCTCTGAAATATTAATGGTCATTTGAATTTGCATTTGCAGTAAGCGTCGATGGCGATGCGTTTTTCGCGGACTTAGGAAGCACGCGGCGCGGCCGCGTCGCTCGCGCTGGATTCGCCGCCGTAGTGCGTATTCAGGGGTTTCTTGATAGTTTTTCATCAAATTTGATGTTAGCTATTAGGGAAACTAACCAACTGTCAAGAAAGTGCTATAGTTAGCTATTGCGGCGAGAGTTCCAGCTCGAGCGCGCGGTCTCGTCGCGTGCTTCCCGAGTCCGCAAAAAACGCACCACCATCGACGCTCACTGGGAATTTCTTAGCTAATTATTTAATTCGACTGCACTTTCTCAATCGAAATACTAAATAACAACGATCGAGCATAGTTACGGCTCACGCACTAGGTATCACACAAACGACGAATCCCTAAGGACTATTTCTGGACGAGCCGAGCAACTCAAAAAATTATTGATCGTTTTCCCCTGCGTCTCTAACCCAACTCACATGTTGCTGGCAGCACGATTTGAACACGTCGTCCACAGTTTTGCGGGCGAGACACGGCGAATACGGTGGACGTGATTTCTCCGTGCCGCACTCGGCAGTGAGGTCCGCGTCGGTAACTTCTGTGATCGGATACTCCTGATTGAGGAGTTTACGATCACCACCTGAAAAAGTGCTCGACCGTCAGGTGATCAAAGAGGCGCAGCCTATTGCCACTTACCGATGGGTGCACGACGTCGGTCCGACTTGTCAGTCCATACCTCGTCGGCGGTGGGTGGACGAGGAGTTGCCTTTGGCAGGACGACGGGGCGCGAACCTCGGGTAGGGTGGGCGGCTTCAACCTGAAGAGGGAACTGTGAGATGAGTAACTTCCGCGGAGCGAGTTCACAATGAGGGAGCTATCCCCGCACTTCATCTATTTAGGGAATTCGTCAAAATAACGCGTTTTATTGAGGTGGTTTTGCGAGGGATTTCAGTTATGCAGCAGAACACATTAGTATACCGCAAAAATGCGAAAAAGTTAGTTTAATTATTAAATTCATTCAGCTTCTTTACAAAGATATCGCTGGCATCTCACTATCAAAATCGATAGCTATACTTTTAATTGCACAGACAGAGAGAAGCATGAAGTTATGTATTCTCTGAGAGAACATTATTTGAATGTTTCCCGAACATCCCAGCGCCACTTTCCCAGTTAGTGCACTCTGCGACCATTTAACCTGAGAATTCCCAGAGAGTACATGAGAAAACTGTTTTCTCTCATATCCAGAAGCTGTCTTTAGGTCTCCACGGAGAAGAAAAAAACTGGGTTGGGAAAGGAAGTGCTTACCTTGTTGTCTGAAACCAGCTTCTTTTCCTCAATTGTATCGTATTTTTCAAGTTTTTGTGGGCATTTCTCCGTCACATAGTCAATACAACCAGTTAAGCATTTATCTGGAAAAAATCGATATATTGATTGAAGAGATGGGTTGAAATAAAAAGCTGTCGTCGGGTAGGAGGTGTGATAGTTTTGAAACGCATTGCAGCAGATTTTCATTGTTCAGTGACCAAAGGGTCGTCGCTGGTGTTTGAATTTTCCATTGTAAATTTTTCAAGAAAATTCATGTAAATCCACTGGATAATAGGCTATATCAAGGTACAGGCTCTGGAGCAGCAATCCATAGCCCTTTAGATGAAATTCCAGAGTTTCATCCAAAATCTTGTAGTGGACCTTATAGTGTAAAAGCTTTCGCCATTACAAATGGTGAAAACTCCGTTTTGCTGATTTCTAATTGAAAGGGAATTTTCTAGGAAATTCCAAGAGCCTGAAGGGGTAGTATGTAAAGTCGCGCTTAAAATTTTCCACATGGGTATACCGTCTATCACAGTGTTGATCGGGTAAAAGTCGAATAGATTTAATTAATTTGAGTAACAGTACGAAGATCCATTGAAAAAATCAGATTGATCAAGAACACAAAGCTTTACAGCACTTATTTCCTTTTGTCCAAAGGTGTATAGAGCTCTCCCTTCCCTGAAGATTTCAATTTGCGGACCTATTCAAAGTCGAATATTCGAATATCTAATGTATTTAATACATTATTCGATCAGCACACTACCGCCCACATCATTGCTTTCTATGACGTTACATTCTGATGAATAGACAAAAAGAAAGTCTGTTATTACAGGATCCTCTCCAAAATCAGGTCGTTTCTGTCGTTTCCCTGTTTTTTTTTTCTTGTAAGCAACTTCATTTTTTCCCAAAGCCTGTGATGAGATCAAACGAAGGAGCTGCGATAGACAACACATTTTCTCAAGTAAAAAGATTCTTAGCGCTGTATGGGACCTTTCAGCATCAATTTTTCGTGAATTTTGAAAAATGCTGTTCACAAGGAATTTCTTTCATGGAGTTTGTCCATGCAAACAAAACATCCACAGCGGACGATCCAAGCAAAAGTCCAAAGTCTGCTGAGGCCAGTTCTCGACGCGCGCAGGTCTCAATGATCAGATGCCCGAATCGTACACTTGTCAGCGACGGCCTAATTCGTAGGGGACCACGTGAGCCACAGGTGGATAACGGGTTTTTCCGTCGAGCCGCCCGTATCCCTTCCGAGTCACCTGATCCCGAGGAATGCATCAGCATATAGCATTCCTATAATCCACCGCTGATGATGTTTCGCGCCCGGTTACAGCACAGAGAACGAGCACTTCGTTGGATAGCGGCCAATTTTAGGGATACTCTTGCGATACTCCTCTTGTGGTACTCACCTAACACACGTTCGGTACAACACAGCACTTTTGGGATATCATGGCACTCGGGCAAATTAACGTCGCCACGAACAGAAGATGAATGAAGAAGAGTAATTACAGGAACGACGAGCGCAATGGTGCGAAGCCTGAAATTGCTGGATATTATTAAACTGTTTAAAAAAAGTTAAGGATTAGTAAAAAAAATTGCTTATTTAATAAATGTGCATAAAATCTATGTAGCAAGTTCACTTGCAAGTTCAAGAATTAAAAAATTTAAAAAGCATAAGGCAAATGCAGCTTTTTGGACAGGTTCTATAGCTGCACACAACCGTGGTCCTCGCTAGGTTAGCTTGAAGATCGAGGTAAGGTTATTGTTATGCAAAGGTCAGTGGTTATGTTACTTTGGGGGGAAATCGAAGCACAGAGGTATTGATTTGAGGGATATGGGACCAAAACCGTAGAATTACACACAAAGCAGCCTAAAATTAGTGGAGAGGTTTAGGGGGCGGATCAATTCCCATCAAATGCATGGACCTCCTTGAGTTCTTACTTTTGGGTATAGGTATCCACCTGTCATTCATATTAGTGCATCAACATCTAGGTAATTTCCTCCATGAGAACATCACTACCACTTCCCGTCCCCTTTGTCGATTGATCTGCGATCAATAAGCATTCCTTCCATAGCACCCCTCCCCAAAAGTGATCCATCCCTCTTCCTGATGTCGCCACGAGATTTGTTTTTATGTTCACGTCATCGAGACCATATCGTGGCTCAAAGTTGTGTACATATTTGGCTTTACAAAAGCTTTTTTCAAATCGAGTGAAAATAGCGCTAGAATGATGAGAGGCAAAAGAAGCCGACAGAGCACGCGGACGATTTTTCTGGTCAGCGTTGCATCTGACGCGATTCACGTCACACTTTTGCATATGTGAAACCGTGAGAACAAAAAACCACGTGCGGGACACAAAGGCGTGGTTTTTGCTGCGCTTGTGTTGCAATACATTGGGTGTATAGAAATTGGTTTTTTTAGCGAATCAAAGAGAACGTCGTGGGTAGTGGGTTTAGAATTTCAACGGACAGGAACTGAACGTGAATAATTTTTGCTGGACATGCATTGGACCATTTATGCGGTTATGGTTTTGAAGAATATACATATGTACTGACGATAGGTACAAAAAATGCTGGATATTCTGGTTTTCGTGGATCACTCACGAAACGCAGCCAAAACTAATCCATGACAAACGCTGCACATATACTCCACATGGAGCGCAGCACCTTTCCCCTGGCGACACTGATTTTAATGCGTATCGATTACCGGTGGATTGCACGGCAGCGAGGCGAGCTTCAGCGAGCTCAAAATCGATAAGATCAGTAAATCGATAGGTACTGAGATCACTGTCGCTACGTAACGGTGACCTAAGATGTCGTACTCTACATGGAGTGTAGTGGCATCCGATCGATGGATGCATCGCAAATCACAGTTTGAAGACTCCACTATTTAAGCCTCCAAATATCATTTTTATAAGGAAAATTATGAAAAAAAAAACGCCATTGTGGATAAAGTTGACGAAAGTGAGAAACTTGCAGAAGGTGCACGGTTTTCAGCACAGTATGCCAAGTGCTCGCAGTTCTACAGTTTGTTTCAAACGGAACGAAAGCTGGGTAATCCTGCAAGCTGACTGTCTTTCTCGTCACCTCCTCCAATTCCTGTGCGATTTCCCGCGCCCTTTTTCGCCCTGGGATCTCTCTAACTATCTTCCGTGGTGAAACAGACTATATAAATATCAAACAAGTTTTTAGTCGAGTTTTAAACCCGTTTTAAATTTGCGCAGCAGGCCTACGTGCAGTCGTGCACTTTCAAAGATCTCGATATCGACTAAAAACGATCGCGCGTTGATCTACTCGACCACTGATCTTCGCGACGCCTCTTGAATCCTACTGTAGCTAAGATTTCAAGGAATACTGGGATATTTCTGGTAATACATAGAAGCCAAAACATGGATCTACCAATTCCTCCGCTTCTGCATTGAAAATAACAAATTCTAACGTGAAATACGAACACGTGACCCAGATTTGGCTCTTCTCCAAGATATTGATCGACGGTTGGTAACAACCGCAAACTTCGCACTTTGTTCCTCGAAGTTCGTTTCTCTTCGTTGGATTTCATACATTCTTCGTTACTTTCTCTAGTTTTTCATACTCTTCCGGTTACCTTTACCCCACTTGGCTCTCTCATTTGTAATTATTCATAAGCTTTGGATTTGCACCTATTGAGAAGGAAAACCTATAAGAAGTCTTTTTTTTTCACGAAGGACACAATTTCAGTATTCAATGAGGTTGAAATTTGGACTTTTTGAGATGAACGACCAGTGGCTGACCCTTGTTGGAGATGAAGCGGTTGATTTACGAAAACGCGCCGTGTCAAGTGCATTGTCTGTAGCCACACCAACTGCATGGAATAACGTCTGAATGCAGCAGGTGCGTCTAACCTGTGGTTCCATTAAAATGTGTGTTCGTAGTTATCTGTGAGTAGTTACTGCTGTGCGAGTAAGTGAAGATATTACTCAGTACTTTGACCGTACAAAAATGTCATTCTAGAACTTATTAGTGCGTGCGTAGGTGGAATTTTAGAAAATTTTCATTCTGGAACGAAGTGAGCATGAATGGGCAGTTAGTAATTAGCACGCAGGTGGGAGTTTCACGCTATATTACCCATTGCTATTAATATCCCTCGATTTATTGACAAGAAGTGAGCGCATTCACGCCACAGAACATGCCACTTGGGAGTTTTACAACTTCTTGTTTTTTATGGTTACTTTAAATACCTAACTGCGATGTTATTGCCACAGTGACACCAAGGCAGGGTTCATCTTACGGTTTTCGCTAAAAGACTGCTGTACTTGCAGCTGGAGAAAGACTAGCCTACAGTAATAATTACGGTAGCGGTCAATCATCCTTGCATCGCAGAATACCGCTCGTCTCTTCTGCCGTGTCGCGTCACCTACGATGATGCATAGGTGGTGCGGCACGGGGCGGCAGAGCAGACGAGCAGTATTTTGTGATGCGAGGATGGTTGGCCGTCACTGTAGGTTTCATGCACTTGTCTATAGTAAGCCAGAGATTATCAGAAATTTAAAAGTTTAATCTAGCAAGTAGATTTCTTCAAATTCTTGTTCCCAAGACTTGAATAACAGATGCGTTTACACTTTTTCTTGCGACGGCGGCCGAACTGGCACGCGGCGCGTTTAGCTGCGGTGCGGAAAAATCTCTACTATAAGGATACTGCCATACTTCACTTAGAGTTTAACACCTTGCGTCGTCATCACCAATGACATCGATCCCGATACATATCGATTTCGGGGCAAGCCTTGCTGGCGTCACTGCTGCATGGGTTACCAATCGATACGTATCATAACCGATGTCGCGTGCGCGACGATGAAGGACGGGCTATACTCTTCATGGAGTATAGCCGCAGCTTAACCACATACTCTTTTTTGGCCTCTTCTGCCTAATCAGCACGCCCATTGTCCCCCCCCCCCCCC